>JAKSZP010007004.1:0-78701 GCA_022478985.1 Massospora cicadina | reverse complement strand
GAAAAATACTCACTGATTGACACAAGTTTACAGTCAGAAAAGAACTAATAAAGAACCTTATAAGTTTGACTGTAGATTTGGTAATAGTTAGACTATCAGCATCTAGCGTTAAGATTCCATCTCAAGGATATTATTGTAGAAGGCAATAATTGGTAGACTCTCATAGAAGAGTTGAGATCCGAGCAGGGATCTAGAGATGAAGGGAACCATGGCTAAGGGATTGCTGCTGACTGTGTGTTGGGCTGAAGGGACTGTCATCAGAGGATCTTAACAAAGATTGAGTGGACAGGATTTTAGGGATTGAATCCTTAATAGTGCAATATTCAGTATTATTGGAAATACCGGCTGAAGCATTGGGCCTGGAGATAATTCTAACTTGACTACGGATAATAGTTGTCATACTATTATTGGATTATATATTCTTATAACGTGAGGTGCACGAGGAAACCAAACCTTTGCAGTAGAAAGATTACTAGGGTTGACCTCCGATAATCAACCCAACTTAGTAAACTTTTACTACCTCTTTAGGGTATTTTGGTCATAAATTCTTTGGAGCTAATTGGAGAATGGTGTTCCTGGCTCATAGGTATAATTGTCTGTCAATAACAAAAAATTGGTGCACTTGGACTTGGATCATTGCATATTGATTATTTCCTCTAGACTTTAAAGGTCTAAAGGAAATTTTTAATTATAGAAACTAAGGTTCTTGATTAATTGGTTCCATATGGTAAGTGGGGACTGGTTTAGTAGCTAAAGGGATGCTAGAGAGGCCATCAGAAACATCATAGAGCTTCTAAGGGAGTTGTATGAATTTCATATTAATTTCTATTAGCTCATATCATCATCAAATTTAGCAGCCATTGGGAATTGGGTTGTGAACAGGAAATATACAGCACAGTTTTCATTGTAAACAGTGACATCCTTATTTGGTAAATAATATTGAACTTTTTGGAGAGCTTATACAATGGCAAGTATTTACTTTTAATAGGTCAATAATCAATTTCAGGGGGGGATGAATTTCTTAGAGATGTACTCAATTAGTACAGATTCTCTATGTCAAAATGAGGTAAATATGGCTCTAAGGACATTCTTGCTTGCATTGATAAATACTTGGAATTAATCTTCTAGATTTGGGAAATTAATATGGGATCTCAGAAAAATTTTCGTTCACTTTGATCCACTAAATCAAAGCTGAATTTTAAGTTCTAAAAATACAAAAGCCAACCACTCAAATTGAGCAATTTAAAACAGAATGTCGATACCATTGGCACCTGCTGCCCCAGCTTGGGGTGGTGGTGCGCCACCTTCTAGCGTCCTTCAGTTACCACTAAAGCACATCCAGGCTGGCTCTTCTAGCCCTCCTAATGCCACCGGGCATTACATCCCACCTTGGGACTTAGCCCACCATCTTGCAAGCTCACAGGCAGTGCTCCAGAGCCCTTTGATGCTCCCTCAGAGCAACCTGCATTTTGGCATCTGGGTCAAATATGGGAATCTTTCCCATATGAAAGCGTGATCATCATCAAGATGACCATGGCAGTTTTCAAACCTACCAGATATATCGATTTTCGCCATTCTTATGGGCTATTTTGACCTCAGATTTCAATATGAGGTCAATGCAGTGTCATCATCTAAGCTGCCAATTATTTATAAAAATATCCCTATTATCACCGTTCACACATGGATCCCAAATGAGGCCACTTTGGTGGTCCAGTTTGCCAGGTTGCCATCGTTTCTCTCCCCTGAACGCCTTTGCCACAAACTGATAGAGGGTTTGGCTGTTTATGGCGCAGACTCCATCTTACAGTTTGTGGTACCCAACAGGTGGGTCAGTTAGCAGGGCCTTGCGCCTTTGAAACAATCTGCCCTATCCATCATGACACCCACCTTTCAATTCCCCCCGCACTGTTATCAGATCTGCACCTGATCACCCTTTTTAGGCGCATATCAAAAACGGCTGCACCATATACCCCTTGTGCTTCTATTAGATCATTTGAAGTGCAAGTGCCCCATGGCTTCTGCCTCCACCACTTCCACCGCTCATCCTTCTGGCGTTGGTCCAGCTGCTTCCATACCCAAATTTTTCTAGTGGGGCGGTATCTTCCTGCCCCCAACCTTAGCTAATTCTGGCGCTGCTTCCAAAGCAGCAGCCAATCAAGATTTAATTTTTTTTAATTGTCATAATAATGGAATCCTGAGCTGATGGCTGAGACAGTTTTGGCTGAGATGCCATGGTCAGCTGTTTGCTTCCAATCAGGATCCGCCACTGCACTGACTCTGGTGGCCAGTCTGACATTATCTGGTTTAAATCCATTCAAAGCGCTAGAATGGATTGATGATACAGATCAGCCTTATAATGTTAAGCCCAATTTCGCCTTGGAGGATTTTTTTGTGAATCTCCTGATTTGTGTCCCCGCCATTTTCAATCTAAAAACAGTTTTCTTAATTATGAGAATATAAACAAATTGTGGTAGAAGCAGCAGCTGCTCTAGCCAACACCCTCCTCCGCCAACCTCTCCATGGGGTGATGGAACCCCTTGTTGAGGGTATTCCCATCCCAAATTTCCCCTATAATTTCGATGAGGATGCAAAAAACAAAATTGAGGAGCTCAGTTTTGGAGCAAGCCAAGCTTGCATCAATGCAGCAAAAACTTCTCTGTTTGACCACAATTATCCCTAAACCTGCCAGCGCATCAAGTCTTTCACTTGTGTGCCTGTTTTCATCACTTTTGCTGAGCATCAACTTGCTCAATACATTGAGGCGATGGACACCACTGGCCTCATTAACAAAGAAGGCCCACAATTATATCTCCTTATGCCTCATGTCGCTGATGCCCCAATCCTTATACTATCCGCCATGGTCATCTTGATAAAGCGGGCGCTAGACAAAAGGTTCTAAGCTACCTCACTTTCTGATATGGCTTCCTAAGCTGACAAATTAGGGGCTATGTTGGGATTTTTTTATTTACAATAATCCCTTTATTTGACTCATTTGCAAATAAAGATGCGTGACGGCTCCCCTTTTGGGTTGGGCACCACTAGTGCTTAAAAAGATGTGATCTCAGGGCATTAATTTTTTACTTGTAAAATATTTTCTGCTCAGTTTGATTAAATTCCATGGACTCTTTTCTTTAACAGATGGTTTAGCGGTGCTGAGACATGACTTTGAACCTGAATGTAGGAATTTTGGTATTTGATGGTTCAAAGAGAACTAAATAGTCACACCATTTTGGGAATACACATGAGAGATGATAGCCCTGACATTCTGAGGTCAGTTTCTCTTCTCTATGTAAAGTATGTGGCCTAATAGCTTTAACTCTTTGGTGCATAAGTCCAACTTGGATTTATTGATGATAAAGTTGGACTTCTTAATCCATTTGAATATTAATCTTCAAATCTCAGAGGTGCTGCTGGAAGTTTGGTGAGTAGATTTTAATATTGTCAAGATAAACAGTAACTCATCAATTGATCAGATCCTAGAATAAGCCATTTATGACTTTTTGAAAGGTTTGTGGTGCTTAGTAAGCCCAAATGTCGTTTGTGTGTACTTAACTGACCATACTTGGTGATGAACGCAGTTTTTTGATCAATTCTTTGGCCACGCCCAATTGGTAGTATCCAAAAGATAGATCAATATCTATTAATCCTTAAGCACCCCCATGACAAATAGGATGTCAGAAAATAGAAATAATGGTAAGCGTTCTTCTTCATAACTTTATCCAGTCAAATATAGTCAATTCACATTCAAAGCTCCCCATTCTTCTTAGTGTAATGGTTGGGTTGAACTGATCATTACATTTTGACTCAAAATTCAGATTTATGAATTTTGAGTTGAAACGCCATTATGAGGAACTGAGGTTCATGTGGGCTCAGCGCTGGGCTGTGCCCCTTCCAAGCTATTCTTTATGCTCCCTGGGGCACAAAGAAAAGTGCAGAGGGGCTCCCCAAAAGAGCAATCTTAAAAGGTCAGGACCGCGCGATTATGAAATCAGTCAGAATTCTTTCTCATTTCCCACCCTCACGTGGGTCTCTCTAGTGGCCTTGGGGCCACTCTTGCCTTGTCTTACCTGGTATCCCACGGCGACCCACTTTTTGTATCCTTAACAAAAAATTGAGATTTGGCAGCGAACTGATCTGCCAAATACTCTGATTTTTTCCTGGTGTTGTTTGTAGTGCCCTATGTCATCAGGATAAATTTTTTGGCATGTTTATTTTCATTAATTGATAAAACAAGGTTACTTTCAGGATCAAAACCCTCACTTACCTATGTCATATTTCTGCGTTTCTGAATTGCCCTAAATCTGAGGTTAAATTAATGAGTACAAGAAGTCAAAACTCTTACCTTGAGGGAAATTATATCAGGAAATCTGTCAGCATCAACTTTGAATCCACCAATCTGAAGGAAAGATGGCGGTCAAAAACGTCCCAGTTTTTGACCGTTACACTTAGGCATTATGTCTACTGGGAAAGCCCAGGGTGATTGCGAGGGGAGAATAAGCCCGCAGTCTAGCCCTTTTGAATGTATGTCTTGATGAAGTGTTCATTAGCTTGGGGTAGTCAGTAGGGCGTTGGTTAATTGGTTTGGTATTAGTAAATTTAATGTGGTGTTACCCAAATTTAAAAAAGGGACGTCATCTTCATCTTGTTTAATGTTGTCTTCATTGTTATAACTAATTGGAGTAATTATTCATTCTTGTGATCCTGGAGGTGTTTGGAATTTTATATTGGTTATAAATCTTCAGTGCATAAATAAGAGTTGAGTTGAGCAGGTGGTTGTTCCTGGGCCGCTGATTTACGTTTTATTGGAAGGGCAGTGTTTTCATCACCTGATCATTCTAGATTTACCACTTATTGTTCTCAAAGTTTTAAGGATCCCATATTCCTTAAGGGCTTGACACAAGAGGAACGTTGAGAAGTAATTGTGATCAAACATGATGGCATTGATGAACTTTACTTTGTTGGAAATCTTAACAGGCAAGTAAAACATTTTGCCACAGCAGGGTTGTTGGGAACCACTTGTTATCAGATAAAAAGATTTCTTTAGAAGATATCTTCATAGCTAATCTTGAGGAGGAATTTCTTAGTGAAGGTATTGTCAGAAGAGCTGGAATCCAAGATGATTTGGAAAGTATATCCAAAAAGAGATCCTTGGGTGTGGAGTGCTCCATAATTAATAAGAAGAGTTTCAGGTTTTTGGTTTGATTTTTTAAGTCAAGTAAGGCCTATTGGATGGTGTAAGTCTTGATGTAAGGCAGGGCTCAATTTTCATATATTGCCAAGGGACACATGGATAACGGTGTTCTTCAAAGTATTGATGGCAGAAATCCTCTTTTGTTGATAGTAAATTACTTGTTGGGTTGGGGATGAATACTGAGGAAGCTTGAGAGGATATTGTGTGGCAAAATCTTTGGAGCTGGCTAGTGAGGTTGGGTTGAGGCAAGAGGAGCATTCAAATTTTGTTTTTGGATGTTGTGAGTTTGGAAAAGTGGGTTTTAATATTATTCAATTTGCTTTGACGTTTGATAATAAAATCAGTTAGATGAAATTATTGGTTATTTGATTGGTTATGGGGATTTTTGTCATATTCTTCCATGTGGAATCCTTGGGTTTCAGACACCTTTGTGGGTTCTTCATTCAATAAATCATCAAACTTAGTTTTCTTCTGTAATTTGAGGGGTAACAGTAAGGTCCTTAGCTTCTTTTATTATTCACTTTTTGGAAGCATATTCCTCTAAAAGTAAGGTCAAAAGGTCAGAGTTGTCCGCTGGAACTTCATTCACATATTAAATTTGTCTAATTGGTTTTGGGGCAGTATATCTTTGATGAGGGTCAAGCGACATTTGGTTATGAGGGTAATTAAACTCTCAAATTGGTGGGTTTTGAAGTTGATTGAGTGCCCTGTGTTGCTGCTCCCCAATAAGGACAACAGCCCCCTGGATGGACTATCAGACATTGAACTCAAGGGACTCAACATTGATGGAAGTGATTCTTCAGTTGGATATATTTGAAGCAGCAGAGGATATTGTAGGATAGCTGCCCTTAAACCAGCATGGTTAGCTGCTGAACTTGCTTGATAAGTGCAAGAATCTGTTGATTAACCTCCAAAGGTGGCTTATAATGAGTAGCTCTAAAAGTATCCTTAATGTGGAGGCATCCAGATCAAGGGGTTACAAATTTACTGAGGTATAATTCTGGGGTTAGTTTTAGCAGCGGTTCACCATTCATGTGTAGTTCTAGCAAACAGCCATTTCTTGATTGGCACAAGTTGGTTGAGAAAATTATACCACATCAAGGTAAGGGTTACAAAGGTGTAGAGAAATAAGTCAAGGAACTGCTGATTGACTTCCTTTAAGTGTGTTATGCAATTTACCACCAAAGCCCCATCAGGTCTTCAAATTGTCCAGGAAAAACTGATGCTCATGAAATTCTGGAGGTGAATCTGATGGCTTTTACATTGAGCAGTGAGGATACCACTTTAGATTTCTTTGGCGTGGGCTTGCCATTAGGTCCAGTACTTAAAAGATTAGTGCTATGCTATTTTTGAGTGATTCTGGTAATAATGCCGACCACTTCTTGTAAGAGATTCTGGGGACTGACTGTAAGTCTGGAAGAGCACACCCTGTGCTCAACTGTAAAAATTCCTGTTCTGCACAAAGAAAGGGATGAAGAAGGCAGTCGTCTGTAAGTCCCAGGGAACGTCCCCTGTGTGTCAATTGGGCCCTCTTCCCATTTCTGAGTAAAAAGGCTCCAAAGAGGGTGGCTGTACCCCTCATCACCCAGGGCGACCTCACCCATATGGTAGATGAGCGCTGGGTAACAGCCCTCCCTCTTTGGATCCCTCCCCTGGTGCCCACACTCACCTCAGCCAAACTTGTATGTCTGATTGGGGAAATTTGCGCCGAGATTACTGAAATGAAGTCAATCAGTCCAAAAATGAGTGTAAACAAGCCTGATGATTGGAATACACATAGTTGAAAAGGAACAAAGGTTGATTTATCATCCAGAATTGCCAATGGTTTCAATTTAGCCAACACTGCAATCATTAGATTAAACCCCTCCCAAAATCGTCAGGGATGATTCCCAACGTGCAGGTAGCAGCATCAGACACCATTGATGATAGTTCAAAGCTCCCTTCCAGCAAATTGGGCGTTGCGGCTGATGCAATGCTTTTGACCAAATGAACAGCCCAGTAACTGGGCACAGGCGGGTTAGGCATCCCAAACACATTCCCAACCAATTGGGACTGCCCCTATGTGGGGTGGCCCAGGGGGATTCCCACTGCTCGTTGGGCCAGATGCCATCACGCCAACCATCAGAAACGCAGTCAAGCCTCAGTTCGAGCATTTGAGGTTGAACTGACAGTGACTCGGCCTGCTGCTAAATTCTTTGATGTCAGTTCCCATTTGAGCTTATCTACCCCCATTCCTGAATAGTTCGCTGGTTAGGTCGAAATTGAGGGTCCTAATTCATGCTTGTTCCCGCATCAATTGACCACTATTTAATCAGTTGCATCACACTGAGAAAACTGTCAGTCAATTTTCTTCACTTTTCTTTACAATAAAATTTGCCTCAAAAACTATCAATTTTTGATTTTATTGATATCCCTCTGGCCGCATTCCTGATGGCTTTTCTCTGGTGGCCTGTTGGTCCCTATACTGGATGGGCTTTACCAGTACTGATGGTCACTATGGCCCCTACCGTCATCAACTGGATTCAGCGAGCTAGATACTTCTGGAAATTCAACTCCATTATTTCAAACATTTGACAACAATATACTGGGATCTTGTGGCCTTACATCCACCATTTCCAATCAAGGATCCGCCCCCTTGTCTCCTCAGTTAAATTGTACCCATCTGCCGGTGACCTTGTAGAAAGTATACCTGTGGTACCACCCCCTGTATCAAGACCTCAAGTGTCTGGGGTTGTCTCTATTTGGTTCGTTCTCAGGTTGCTGTTCACTATTGTCCTACACCAACGGTTTATTGTTTCCCAATGCCTGGCTCCATACAACGTCATATATGTGGCAATGCCTCTGGCATTCTGGCTTGCTTTTTGGGTGCTTACGCATCCTGAATGACAGGCTGGTCTAAACTTATTCTGCTGTTTTCATGACATCATTCCTCTCATAACACAGGGCTATTTGGCGCATGTGATGAAAGAGCGGTGGGTGATGGTGTATCCCCTTAAGGTTGCCCCCTTTCACCTTATCTCACCAAATAAGAGCTGGAGAAGCGGATTAAAAATGTGTGTGGGGAGGTAGCAGCGGCGAGAGGCCACCTCCAGAAGGAAAGTGATAAGCATTCCCCCTGCAATAATCTTGGTCCAAATGAGAAGGCCAGTAATTAATAAATTGAGATGCGGTGACATTAAGCTGATTGCAGTACAATTGGGTTTGAAACCCTGACAGGGTGCTTCCCTTCATTCAGAAGAGTGGAGTCCAACCCTAATGGGTTTGTGGGCAGCAAATCCAATTGATACCCAATAGGATCGCCCATATGTGGCCTGGCCATTAGCGCAATCAGTAACCCACTGGATGAAACATTGCTAATCCGCCAAGCAGAAACGTGCTAGTAGGGGAAATTTAAGAAAAATGGGAGTTAGAGTTGGCTGGCCATTGGTAATCAATTTGGTGTCAAGTTAGTTGCAAAATCCTGATCTACCGGAATTATTTGTGATTGCACTACCTTCATTTCATGTATATCACATAAATTACCTAAGCCCCCAGTACTTAAGCCTACTGTCTTTCACATGTAAGGGTGTCATTCAAATTTCAATTTTTTGTTATAAACAATTTACCTCAAAAACTAACTTTCAGTTAGGATTTCACTACTTTCTGAAGCTGCCGCTACTAAGAGCCATGTTCCTCAGGTTGCACAATGACTGTTCCATAGTGTCCATTATCACTTTGTTGCAGCCATCTATCCTCAAATGGAGATATCAAATTGATGGTCTTTTGGGATGTCTCTACTTTTGGACGCCCTCTGGCGTCAGGATATACCTTTGCTGTTGGAGATCAATTCTCCCCATTGGGAAAGGTTCTTGCCCTTACCACATGCCCAACAACCTGTGGCACCACAGAAAATTCAGGGCCCCTGTGGGCCCAAATTAGCTGTGTTGGAAATTTGGTTGACCACATTATGCATCTCGCTTGCTAATTAAAAACTGACAGTTGTTAAAAGCAATCAATTGCTCAGCAATGGTTGCTGACTAAATTATTAATCATAAAAATAAAAGGATATAATCTGATGGTTGGTTTTGATTAATATTTCGTCTGGGATCATCCCCAACTAAATTATTAGTCGTAATTAATCAAAAGACCTGATCCAATGATGAAATCCAATTACTACCTTGTTGGGGATCATCCCCAACTAAAGCAATAGTTGAAATTCATTAAAGGACATAATATGACAATCGTTTTGATTAATATTTCGTCAGGCATCACGCCTGACAATGTTAATTAGGTAATTTGGTGAGGGCATGATTGCCAATAGTCAGATTGCTACAATGAATCTTTGCAGCAGAGGCGCTGAACAATTAGGGTCATTTTAACAAAGCTACTGAAGCGTTTTAACGCTTGTTTTGGCAGTAGCTAGTAGTAGTAATCAGGTAACACAGCCCCCAAACCATCTGTGTATGTTTCCTAACATATGGGGATAGTTGCCAATCCATAAAAGGTTACACTGCTGGGGATTAATTATGATGAAGACATTCGCTACCATTGGAAGTTAATCCCAAGGGTTAGAAATTTCAGGGGACTAATCAGTTGATTTTCAGAGAATTATCTGAAAAAGTTGTCCGCCTTCTGCCTATAAAAACCCCTAATATTTTCTAATAAAAAACAGAATTCAACTGCAATATAGTTTTATATTTACTTCTAAATTGAAGATTGAAGGGAAAATAAGTCCCTAGTTGTTTTTCTAAATTACCATTACCAAAGTGGATTCGTTGCCACTTATTTTAAGACTCAACCTACTAGTTGTCACCATACAACTAGTGTTTGTAGTTTTACTCAACAACCAGTGCAGTAAACGTCCCAAAAGGTTACACTTTGTGCTCACTACAGAGGGTGTAGTTGAGTCTTATCAAGAAGTACCACCATGTCATCAGTGCAGGGAGAGATTCAGCGGTTATGGACTGAGCTGGAGAGTGTGAATCAGACCACTCTAATGTCAGAGGCTCAGGACAATTTATCCTGAATGGAGAATCGCGTTTTCAAGGTGGAAGAAGATGTCAACCTTGTCACAGAAGTTAATGAAGAATTACTTAGAAAAAAATCTGAGTTAGAACAACAATATTCCAAGGTGGAGAAGGAGCTACTCCTGCTCAAAGTAGCACTTAAAGCTGAGGCTGGAAAAAATCAGTTATTATGGGAAAAACATAGTCAGCTCCAGAAACAAGTACTAGAATGGGAAAAACGTAAGTGTAATTGTATTCATGTGGAAACGGAGAGTAGGGATCAGGACCTATATGTAGATGAAAGTAATATAGGGAGCATTCAGCATACCCAAAATATGCCAAGTGCCTATTCCGCCATCTCTGCAATGACCCCCAACAACACACCAACTGGCGCTAGAATGGCTAGTCGCACTACTCGTCCTACAACTGAGCATGTGGAAACTGAGGAATTTCGGCCCACCCCAAAGTTGCCACCCTTTCATCAGGATAATGACCCAGCTTTCTTCATATTGTTTGAAATGACCATGTTTGGTTGCAGTGATCGCCAAAAAGCTGTTACTGTTATCAATTGTTTACACCACTTGTCAAAATCTTGCTATTACCCCATTTGCGAGGGGAAAATTGGTCCTATAATGAGGCAAAAAATGCAATAATGAATGAATCTGAAAGCCCTGAACGAATGGCTAACCAAAAGCAGGAGCTCATGGGAATACAATTCCAAAAAGATGAAACCTTAGGAGAATTTGCCAGCTGCTTTTATGAAGAAGCACAAATCCTGACAGGAGCTGACAACCTGAGCAATTTTGATGCTCGCATTGCTATGAAGGCAGCACTCCAACCCTATCAGGATTTTTGCTGAATCATGTCATCAACCTTCACCAGTAGTAGCACTACTTCTCAAATGATGGAGCACCTGAAAAAATTGTCTTCCACTTTTGATGCACCAAATCGAAGTGTAAAACAACAACAGCCTTTTAATTTAAATTTGGCAAAAAATCCCAAGCCCAAAAAGGATTTCCCCAATTGAATGGAGAAAACTCCTGACAGTCCAAAATGGTCTAGTAATGCCCCGCGCATTACTTGTAACAGATGTGGAGAGCTGGACACTATGCTGCCCAGTGCTGGACTAAGAAACCAAAAATCAGGTGAACTTTGTTCCAGAAGACAATACCTATGAGGAGTCAGGAAAAGGCCCTGTGGTCTAAATGAGGAATGATCTAGATCCGCAAATTGCCAAGTTCCCCCAGATAAGTTTGATGAAATTGATACCTTCGACCTGTTTATAGATGAACCTGTTCATTGATTCTCCCCAGAGGAGCACAGGTCTGAATATCCACGCTATAACTTGATCACAAAGCAAATGCAATTAATTCTGAAATTATATCAGAAGTTGCCCAACCTTATGCTTGTCAACTGTTGGTATAGGCCTGAAATGATGATGACCAAGATGAATTGCTAAAGATGAAGTTGGAAGACGTTAACGTTTCAATTCCTATCACTACCATAAAGGATTCATTTACAATATATCAGCCCAAATTATTCACACTCTGGATTTGGCAACTGATGCCGCTATACATTCAGTAAACAACATTTCCTACTATTCTGAATGTACTTATGCTAACACTTTGGTTAACAGAGTAGAAGTAAGGGCTATTATTGATAGTGGTGCACCAATCAATATTGTGTCTACCAAATTGGTAAAACATCTAAAGATTTCACCGGATATAGCACATCAAAAGCAGTATGGTACTGCTGGGGTCAACCCTACTACCTCCTGTGGGGCTTATAGTGCCTTACCTCTTCGTTTTGGATCTCTAGTTGTGTCTGAGCCAGCAATTATTCTACCTAATCAAAATTGTGGTATTCTCATTGGCACTGACTTCATGCAGAATTATGGAGTAAAGTGTGACTTTGAGTCAAATACTATGACAATCTTGGGCCAGATGCTACCATTGATCTATCATTGGAAGGGGGATGCCCCCCTCACTCGGAGAAATAACTTTATAAACATGATATATAAGGATGACATCCTTCCCGTTGGTCATAAACTAGTTTGGAAGAATATCCACCCTTTACCAAAACGCGTGAATGAAAACCGAGGGATCCTAATCCAAGTAAAAAAAGATTTAATCCTACCACCTGGGATGCAGACAGTGGTCAATACTGGACTGACTCTGAAAATTCCTGAGCAATTATATATAGATATTGAGGCTCACTGGTGAAGATCAAGAATTGAACTTGGGTAGCTCCAGGGATTCTAATTCCTAGTCATGGGGAAATTCATATTATATTAGACAATCTAGGAAAGACGCCGATGATAATCAAGCAAAATTAAGAAGTTGCATTCACCCAGTTAATCCCTATAACAGAGCTCCATTCCTTCCACGAATTTTAGGGATGAAAATGAAATGGGATTACCTGATTTGGCTGAATGCATTCATATATTAATCTATCAGGAACAATTATCAGGATTAACCAAAGATCAGCAAAATGAAGTATTGGCTTTATTCAAACAATATAAAACTATTTTCGCCCAAAATGACCACAATCTTGGGTGCGCAGAAAATGTACTCCATAAAATTGACACTGGGGAAGCTGCCCCGATTAGAATGAGACCTATTCAAAGGTCCCAAGCAGCTGAGGCAGTAGTTGCCAAAGAAATAGAAAAGTTGTTGGAGCACAGATTGCTTGTGCCTTCATCCAGCCCATGGGCTAGTCTGATATTAATCGTCAAAAAAGGACAGGTTGAATTGAGTTATAATCAACTATTGCCATCTTAATAAAATCACAAAAAAAGACTATAAACCCTTGCCGCGAATTGATGATGCATTGGATCGCTTATGCGGGGCTAATTTTTTTGGCGATGGACCTCATCTTGGGGTATTGGCAGATTGATATGTCACCTGAGGACCAGGAGAAGTGTGCCATAAAAATGGCACAAGGGCTTTACCAACCTACGCGGATGCCCCAAGGCTTATGTAATGCCCTATAACTTTTCAACGGACTATGGATACCATCTTATGTGACCTCAAATTGTCCTGTGTTCTAGTCTATCTATATGATACAATGTATTTAGTCAAACATTCACTGAGAACTTGCAACACTTAGAGGAAGTATTCAAGAAATTAACTGCCACCAATCTTATAATCAAGCCCTGAAAGTGTCAATTCTTTAAGGAGCAGCTAGAATATCTGGGCTTCATTATAAACGCGGATGGATTACAGCCACAAAAACAAAAAATTGATGCTATTGAGCGGATGTCATTGCCAAAAAGTGTTCATGATATACAAGTCTTTTTAGGAATGGTCAGTTATTATTGCCGTTTTATTAAGGACTTTGCAAAAATAGCGGATCCATTATTCCATCTGCTTAAGGATCCAAAAAAGGGTTTAAATGAAATGAAATGGCCCAAGGAGCATTTGACAAATTACAGCAATACTTGATGACCAGCCCAATACTCAAATATCCAAAGTTTACACGACCGTTTATTATACAATCAGAAGCATTGCTCATGGCAATAGGTGCTATACTTAGTCAAGTGGACGAACAAGGTGAAGAACACCCAGTGGCATATGTCAGCCATATCTCGACCAAGGCCAAAATGAATTATACATTCACCAAGCGTGAATGTCTTGCAGTTATCTATGCTTACAAGCAATTTTGTGTCTATATTCATGGGACACATTTCAAGGTTGTAAAAGATCATGCATCTCTCCATTGGTTGCATAACTTAAAAGAATCTGAGGGAATACTAGCACAATGGGCCTTGAAATTGCAGGCATAAAATTATGAAATTGAACATCGTGCCATGGATAAAAACCAAAAAGCTGATGGATTATCCAGACTGCCTGCAATTCTTGCAGTACAAAATTGTGCTGATGATCTATTCAAATGAATGGTGAAAGGAGAGTTGGAGGACGAGCCACCAGAAGTTCAAACGGCATTACAAAAAGCCATGGAAGGAACAGAACAAAAGAATGGACAGCTATTCAAAATAGTGAATGATAAAAAGCTTATTTTACAAAAACCATCTGAACGAATAAAAATAATTTGCACTGCTCACAAAGTTGTTTGCTATGGTGGCCTCAAGAAAACTCTAGAGCATATTCACCAATATTACTATTGGGAATCATTAAACTATGATACAGTGGATTTCCTTTCCTGTTGTACAGAGTGTCAGCTCCACAAGCCACACAAAAATGTGGCTGGATATCATTTAGTGCGACAGGATTTGCCTGGCATACAGTATCAATTGATGTTGTGGGACCTCTAAGTACAAGCACTGGAGGAATGTGATATATCATAGTTGCAATTGATCACCTGACCCAATGTATTGAAACCAAGGCTATGGTATGGGTTGATGCGAACAATACTGCCAAATTTATTCTGTATCAAGTGATATATTGGCATGGCTGCCCTCAATTGATCCAGAATGATAATGGAATGAATTTTACCTCCTTTTTCATACCTCAATTGAACAAATTGATGGGAATCAAGGGGGTCATATCAGTCTCATATCAGCCAGAGATAAATGGACTAGTTGAGAGAGTGGACGCTACCTTAGCTGCAACATTACAAAAGTTGATTGCAGGAAAAAAGTCTACTTGGGCTTCATACTTAAGTTCAGTGACATTTGTCTATAATGTCAGCTATCATTCCTCAACTAGGAAAACACCCTTCAAATTGCTATATGGAAGAAAAGCCGCCTTACCACCAATTCTATACTTGGCATGGAATTAACTTCAGGGATGAGTCTGGACCAAAATTTAAATTAATTAGCCAATAGTATGATTAATTTACACTCCCAATCATTTACTGAAACCCTTCAGAAAAGGATCCAGGCTAAATGTATGATGATAAAAAACTACCACCCATAAAAAGATTTGAAATTGGGGATAAAGTATCCTATTGTGATATGCATGTATTTGGCTGATGAAAATAAGCTGGATGCCTTATGGATAGGTCCCTTTAAAGTAATTTCCAAATTGGCAATGGATGCCTATATGATCAAGAATATCCTCAATGATCTTATAGTTAACTGAGTTCATAGCAAGTATTTAAAAAAAGTTTGGCACTAAAAAGAATATATATAAAAAAAGAGAAAACAAAAAAATAATAATTAAACACCAGAAAAAAACACATAAAAAGGAAAATGATTCAATAATAATGAAAATATATATAAAAAGAATGATGAAATTTTAATTACTCATACTCAAAACCATCGGGCATTGTTCCCTACTATTGTTGGCAGAGCCAGCTCAGGTTGCAACTGGGTCCATTGGAATTAGTCCCAAGGCACTAAAGTATATCATCCCTAGAAATTAAAAAGATATATTCTGATCGCAAACAGAGAGCGCAACATGGGGGAGTACAGGTTTTCCAGGCTATGGCCAGTGTTGAGGCAAATAGTCCTGGTATGGCATGAGGCCATATGACCACGCTCAACAGAGGTGGCAGTGAGAAGGGAACCTCTGAATTAATGAGATTGTTAGGTCTGGTAGATGGACCTCTGAACTAAGCTTGTTAGTTAAGTCTTTAGAAGAAGCAAGTGCTTCTGAAAAACTGTCTCAGTGGGTAATCTGGTCAAGTGGGAGGATGTGTTGGATTTTGGTTGACCACATTATGCATCTCACTTGCCAATTAAAAATTGACAGTTGTTAAAAGCAATTGATTGTTTGGCAATGGTTGCAGACTAAATTATTAATCATAAATATCAAAGGATATAATATGATGGTTGGTTTTGATTAATATTTCGTCTGGGATCATCCCCAACTAAATTATTAGTCGTAATTAATCAAAAGACCTGATCCAATGATGAGATCCAATTACTACCTTGTTGGGGATCATCCCCAACTAAAGCAATAGTTGAAATTCATTAAAGGACATAATATGACAATCGTTTTGATTAATATTTCGTCAGGCATCACGCCTGACAATGTTAATTAGGTAATTTGGTGAGGGCATGATTGCCAATAGTCAGATTGCTATAATGAATCTTTGCAGCAGAGGCGCTGAACAATTAGGGTCATTTTAACAAAGCTACTGAAGCGTTTTAACGCTTGTTTTGGCAGTAGCTAGTAGTAGTAATCAGGTAACACAGCCCCCAAACCATCTGTGTATGTTTCCTAACACATGGGGATAGTTGCCAATCCATAAAAGGTTACACTGCTGGGGATTAATTAAGATGAAGACATTCGCTACCATTGGAAGTTAATCCCAAGGGTTAGAAGTTTCAGGGGACTAATCAGTTGATTTTCAGAGAATTATCTGAAAAGTTGTCCGCCTTCTGCCTATAAAAACCCCTAATATTTTCTAATAAAAAACAGAATTCAACTGCAATATAGTTTTATATTTACTTCTAAATTGAAGATTGAAGGGAAAATAAGTCCCTAGTTGTTTTTCTAAATTACCATTACCAGAAGTGGATTCGTTGCCACTTATTTTAAGACTCAACCTACTAGTTGTCACCATACAACTAGTGTTTGTAGTTTTACTCAACAACCAACCTGTGCAGTAAACGTCCCAAAAGTTTACAAGATTAAACATGAAGTCAAATTAAAGTTCGGTTCTGTTCAAGTGGTTGGCTGGGCATTTGTTGGGTTCTTCCACGTGGTGGGGGAGCTCTTGATTGAGTATTTTTTCCTGCAGATCCCAGTTCTGGTCTCCTCCTGACCCTCAGGGTGGTTCATCCATCTCATCTGTGGAAATAGCAAACCTAGTTTTGGATGCCCTTGCCAAATGCAGGTTCTTTTTGGACAACGCGGTGGCTTTTTCCTCTTTGATGGATGTTCAGCGGAGTGTGCTCTGTTGTATGCAATGGAGGGGGATGATTGTCATTTGGTGCGCAGAATTTTATTGTTTGGCCAATAAATTGGGAGTTTTGACACTTTTGATTATATTAGTGTCATCAGTAGTGCAAGTGCTGGTATCAATATTGGCTCTCCTACTTCAATTCTTCACACTGGGCGCAGAGGCGTCTAATATGGCTTCATTCATGGAATCTTTCTAGGGACAGGCTCCTGTACTTTGGCTTCCGTTGGATGAGTTAGAAGTAGTATCTTGTGCTGCCCAGGATCCAGTGTCCGCCAATCATTTCCCCTGGGATATGCAGTTGTGTTCACTGGATCAGGTGTGCATGGTGCAGAATCGATTGGTGCAATGCTCCTGTATGCATTGGCCATGGTTGTTGGTGCTGTCAATAAATTCCTACTGAGGAGGTTTTGAGTAGGGTGTTGAATAAAAAATCGGTGTGCCCCTTGTTTTTCATCTAGCGAGCTAGTTTGGGTCAGGCTCCAAGGGTGTGCGTTTTGGTGCCTGAGGACGCCTTTGTCTCTGCCCCTCCCATTGTGTAGCCTTCGCTTGCCAGGCGCTGGTTGGTGAGGTTTTTCCCAAGCGCACCTGCCTGTGAATCCCTTTGTGTCAGAGTAAAGCCTGACATTAGTGGCATTCCTGTGATTTCATATTATCCATCAGATCAAGAGGATATGTGCTGAAGTTAGATCAATTAATTGCATATCATACAATAATTGTAAAGGGTTTAGTTCAAATAATTGCTAAAATTACCTTAATTGCAGAGATATTGAGTCAATCAATAGCCTCAAAACGAATTTACAACGAGACTGAGATGATTCCCACTGCTTTTAAAATCATATGCAAGGCGCAATCCCATAATTTAAAAGAATAATAGTGCTCTGTTTAAAATTATTAAAAAAAGATTATATAAGTCCAGGAAGATGGATGGGATGTAAAACTAGGGCATTTATATGGTTACTCTTTGCTTTCAATTAAATATTTTTCACATCCTAAATCCTACAAATACTTATTTTCCTTATACCAGCTCATATACTGTATAATAAACAAGCTATACTATTTACCCATTTATTCTATAAAACCTACACCAATTTATTAAGTCCCTAACTGCAATTCTGAAAAACCTAAATCCTTGAGTGCAGAAACACCTATACCTGAAAAAATCCCTCTTTCATTACTTTCACGTTCAAAAATAGCTGGTGTACTGGCCTTAACAGGAATAAGATTTATTAAAGTAGTCCTTCCTTCTTTAAGTTAAATCTCCAAATTTCCCTTTCATTACTCTTTATGATGCACAATGCCCTTTGTTATACTGGATCTTTAGCTCAGGATTTGCAAATCACGGCTTGCTATCTCAAACTGGGTAAAAGTAGTACCGATCCCTAGCATTTTGTGCCCTGCTTGTCAGCGTCCTAGTGCAAAGAATTTGAGAAGGATCTTCCTGTTGGATGGGTCGATTCCCCTCCTGATTTTGGTTCCCTGGATAACTCCATGCAGATAACCATTCAGCCTATAGTATCCTGTGCAGTGGCCAATAAAAAAATTGCTTATTTTTTGTTGCCAATGTAAATTAGTTTGGGTGCACATCAGGTGTCAATTGAGGCACTGGTAAATATGAGATCAGTGGGGAACTTTATGAGTTTACAACTGGTGCAGGATCTGGACTTGGATTTGGAAGTAAGAGCATCCATATTGGGTGCGTCTTTCACCACAATAGCTTTGTACAACATATGGCATCCTGTTACTTTTTGGTGCATCAATTCTGCTTCTGTAATCAGTTGCCACAGTGCTGGACCTGCCCACCCAGTTATTTTGGATTTGGGGTGGTGGCATCAGCAGCAGGTTAGAATTAAACTGGACTCAAATATAATGTCCTTTGAAAAACCTGTTGTGGGGGGTGTCATGATTCTGATATGACTAGACAATAAGCCCTAAGTGGTTATGGTGGAATGGGTAGAATCTGCCAATCATGATTCAGAGTTACAATTTTTCAAGCACCTTGAGATGAGGCGATATTAAGATATAAAGCTTTATTATTGGATCGCCTACAGCTAAAGCAATAAGGTGGTGTTACTATGATGAATAATTGGTAGATCACCTCAAACTAAGGCAATAAAGAATTTAATGATACCATACTCTGTCAGAGCCAATGAGAATATGGTGGAACTGAATAGTTAAGCTAAGGGAACAGTATCATTTGACATTGCTGAAATATAATTGAGATGGTGTAAAAATTTACTTAAGTTGTTATCAGCAAGCAACATTAGTAACCTTTTTAATGCACAGGTTTGGTTTCCTTGTGCACTTTGTCACATTGTATAGTAGAATAAATTATTAATCAATTATAGTATGATGACTATTATTGGTAGTTGAGTATAAGTTCTTGTATTTCAGCTTAACGCTTATCCAGAATTCCTGATTAAATACTTTTGTGATGTCATACTCGTAGGGATTTGTTCCCTTGCTCTGTCTGACCCAATCTTTGCTGAGATACCTTGGTGACAGTCTCTTCAGTACAACACACTCAGCAGCTATCCCCAATCGTTACTCCTTCTTCTCTAGATCCCCACTCGGATCTTTACTCTTTTCTCTAAGAGTCTTCCAATTATTGCACTCAGCAATAATATCCTTGAGACAGAATAGCACAATGGAAGCTGATGGTAGTTTACTCTTTAAACTATATCCTGAATGGATAATCCTTTATTATCTAACTATCTCTTTTTTATTATAGTGAACCCTAGGGAATATATAATGGGGAATTCAGCTGTCTAACCCTCAGTTGACACCTCTTTGATGAGAGGGCAGCTGTTGCCATTGAATCACCCATCCTCATCTTAGCAGCAATGGTCTTCCCCATCCTGGCTAGGTTTCCATCATTGGACATCCTCGATGCCTAAACAGAAAGAGTCAGAAAACGTGTCCCTAACGTTTTCCTCTCAATCCAAGCGAACCAACCATATTTGGCTAGTGACCTGCTTAGGTAATGGGACTTATTATCCATTAAGGCAGGTCACGCACCAACTGATTGATTCACTAGTTGCAGGCGGCATCACTCGCCTCACAACTTGCTATTCATTCCCAATCTGTCAGTGATGAAACCTGACTAATCCTAATCAGTACACATGATAGTTGATCACTATCAGATGCCCCTATTTCATTGGCAACTCCTCCCTATGAGATCTTAAGTATTCGTCTGGATTGATCCCTGATGGATATGACCAGGCGAATATCCCAAAGTCCCCCAAACATAGTTACTCCAAAACTTGGGCCAACCAATTTCCAATTCACTTTGCCTTAGGGAATTTTTCCTAGAGATTCCAGGTAATCAAGCAGTCTGGGAATATGGGCAGAAATCCCAACACATCCCCTCTCTTGCCTAGATTTTCAGTGAGAAAAGGACTGGGGCATGAGAACACCGCTTCAGACACTTGGTTGAATACTTCATTGGTTCAAGCGGAATACACTCATCAATACTCAACGCTGCTCGGGATGACCTTCAGCATACAGTGCTCTTCTCTTCCTCCTCAATACCGTCTTCTCTGAGCGCGACCCCCATGATCTGCTGTCATTCCAGGCTGATCAATTTACTGTGACAATATTAGTCCAGGGATCCAGTTTTCCCCCGTCAGGGTATATGATCTGCTGTCATATTCAGGATTCTTGGTCTGGCGTCCTTGATTTCCTGATTTTCTCCTCATCCTAGACAGGAGACTCTTGCCATCAATGTTCGTTTCATGGCTCAATTAAGAATACTTATTTTTATTCGCCCTTGTTATTTCTTTTATATTCTCTTGGCTCAAGTCATTCCTAATTCATCACATGGAGAGCTTATCTCGTTAATTTTAAGATTAATTTCTCCAAAATTGGAGCTTAATGGATTGTAGAGTGCATAATGTCAACTTCCATATAAGTCTAACATCCCCCCTCTTGTCTAGCTCATATGTCAAATTCTGAGTCATGATACCAGCAGCTTCTGATTAGCTTGTCTGATCAAGACCTCTGTCTCTTCCAGCAGATGAGTTGGGATGCTCGGCGGAACCTCTTCTATGGTCCTTCTAGGACTCATACGCCTAGTCTGGCGCCAGTGGCTAGTCCTTCTGCAGAATTACTGGAAACATTACTTAATCCCTCTGAAACCAGGCTTGTGATTATTTCAAACAACTCTCAGCCGATTCTTCCTCTGCTGTCAATTCCAGAGTTGGACTTTGAAACTCTCCTGGATTTGGCTCCTTTCACTGATGCACTGACCATCGTTATAGATGCTCCAGAGATTATGCCATATGCTCTTGATCGCTTGTTTCTTGCCGGGTTGGACCTGCTTCCTGAGTTCCTCTTCTGATTTGGACAATATTAAAAACCCGCTGTTCTGGCTACTGAGCTCATCATTGGTAACAGTATTCACTTTGAACTCCCCTACGTTTAACTCCAGGCCCAAGTCACCAAGACTTTGACCCTAGCGCTTAATCCCTCTGATCTTGATAACATCCTGGAAGGATACTGCCGCTTATGCTCTTCACTTTGCTATCCAAGTTCTTTAAAGCTGGTCCACAAAGCTTCCAGCCTCTCCTGGGTTCCACCATTCATTCAGCTTTAGCTTCCTAGAAGCCCATAGTTGTCGCTTTCAGGATGCAATCCACTCCCTGCATGACTATCTCTTCGCCGTTGCTTTGCATTGGTATCTTCCGCTGATGGCGTTGATAGGGGCATGATTTGGCAACCCCCATCAAGCATCCCTTGTTTGTTGCTAGCCCACATGTCCAGTGTTCTTGCTGAAGCCTGTCATCAGGCGCTCAATACTAATCTTCCAGATCTGGTGCCATATTGGGATTACTCAGGGTTATTTGCTGATTGCCTCTTCTTATACTGTTGCTTTCCTCCCCGCTCCTGAGTTTCACGATTGGCTTCATCTGACATTTCATTTTCCCTTGCCCTAGTCACTTTCTCACAGGGCTCTGCATCCACTCAAAGAATGTGGTTTCATGTAAGTCTAGCCCTCGCTAGCATCCTATCTCACATCAATTTTGATGGGCTGTTCATTCCTACCACGATCCATCCTCCCTCCCCCAAGAGGTGACATAGACAGAATCATCCTGGTATTGAGGACAATTAATAAGAAGAAAAATTATAAAATTATATCGATTATTTCTCAATGTGGTTTATAATTTTTTCCCATACTGGGTCCTGGGTACTTAAACCTGCCAGTTTTCTATAGTTCAGAGGTCCTTTTTCAGACTTAACCATCTAGATTGGTTAAGAGGTCCTTTTTCGGACTTGACCTAATCATCAGGACATGAAAAAATTAATGGTTCATTGGTCCTTTGGGAACTCTTTTAATTTTTTTCATCGATCCATCACTTAAGATACTTAGTATGGACTCGATTCACAACTCTTCCATCCAAGAGATTCTTAATGGAGTAGGCATCAGTCGCCATCTTGGCAATTACTTCAAACAGACCCAACCACAACACATCTAGTTTGTTTCTTCATCTGAAACCATGTGTATCACAATAGGCGACTCTTTCTCCTATTTGATATTCTTCTAATGGCGGTCAGTTCTTATCATCTGTCAATTTCACTTGTATCCTTTTCTTCAAAGTTGTATCAAATTCTTGAAATTGCATATCAATCAGGATATTCATCAGTCAGTTCATATATTGCTTGTTACTCATACCTGATGTAGGCTCCACCACCGAATATAAAATTGGCGGCAACGCGGCCTTTCTTCCATATAACAATTCAAATGACATCTTTCCCGTCGCCATAAGATGACTAATATTGTAGGCAAACGTCACCAAACTCAGGTACGTTCTCCACACAGAAGTTCTCCCTGTGACTAGCTTCCTCAGCGTCATGGCCAGCGTTAAGTTCACCCGTTCTAACAGTCCATTCATCTCTGTTCAGTAAGGTACTGACACGACTCCTTTGATCCCCATTATCTCATTCAATCTTAGGATCACATGAGACGTGAAGTTGGTCCCATTGTCACTAAGCAGGACATGCAGACATCCATGCCAGTATACTACTTGATTCAGGATGAACCTCTCAGTACTGGTAGCGTCTACTCTTGTTAGGGCCTTCATCTTAAACCATCTCGTCAGATGGTCAATAGCAACTATAATGTACTTGACTCCCCCTGTGCTCATTGTCAGTGGCCCCATCACATCAATGGACACCGTATGCCAGGAAAATCCAGGGCGGACCAGTTGGTATCCAGTTGTATTCTTATGTGGTTTGTGCAGCTGGCACTCCATACAACAAGCCAGATAGTCTGCGACATTTTTAGTTGATGGATTCCCAGTAATAGTACTGGCGAATATGATTAAATGTTTTCCTCAGGCCTTAATGCCCAATAACCTTATGATCTGCTTTCACTATAGCTGCTCTTTCTGACAGTCTCAGGAATAATAACTGCTTCCCGTTGATCGTCTTAAATACTTGTCCATCCATGGTCTTGGTGTTTTCCATCGCTTTCTGAAGTGCACCTTGGATTTCTCAGGGCTCATCCCTTGATTTTTTTTCATTGACCATTCTCTGGAATAGCTCATCCACCTGCGGGTATACCATCTGGACCATTGGTAACCGCTATATTCCATCTGCATTCTGGTGAGAAGCCCCCAATTGGTGGACAATTTCATAATCATAATCCTGGAGCTTAAGTGCCCATTGGCCCAGTCGTCCTTCTGGTTCTCTCAAATTGTGTAGCCAATGCAGTGAAGAGTGGTCTGTTACCACCTTAAAGTGCATTCCATGGATGTACACCTGATACTGCTTGGATGAATAAATGACTGCAAGGCATTCCCGCTCAGTCACGATGTAGTTCCTCTCAGCGGCTGAGAGTGTCTGTATCACATATGCCACCGGATGTTCATCCCCAAGTTCATCTACTTGGCTTAATATGGCACCAATCGCTGTCAACAAAGCATTGGTTTGAATAATAAACTCCCGATCAAAATTTGGATATTTCAGAATTGGCAAATCTATTAAATACTGGCGTAACTCATCAAAGGAGTCCTGGGACTCTTCATTCCATGTGAATCCTTTTTTCATATCCTTTTATAAATGGAATAATGGCTTGGCTATTCGGGCAAAGTCCTGAATAAATCTTCTATAGTATCTGACCATCCCAAGAAACACTTGAATGTATCAGACACTCTTTGGTACAGCCATCCGTTCTATGAATGCTATCTTCTGGGTTTGCAGCTGCAATCCTTCTGGAGTTTATTTATGAATCTCAGGTATTCCAACTCTTTCTTAAAGAAGTGGCACTTCCTTGGCTTGATCTTCGGGTTAGCCGCGGAAAGTCACTTGAATACTTCTTCCAAGTGGTGTAGGTGATCAGTAAGTGTCCTACTAAACACGTTTATATCATCGAGATATACCAGGACACAACAACTTCAAGTCGCTTAGTATCGCTTCCATGGCCCTCTGAAACGTTGCAGGCGCATTACATAGACCCTGGGGCATCATCATCAGTTGGTACAGCCCCTGTGCGGTAATAATCATGCATTATTCCTGGCCTTCTTTTGGAAAATTGATCTGCCAATATCCTGAGATCAGATCCATCACAGAGTAATACTTCGCTTCTTCTAAACAATCCAGCGCATTGTTGATCCTTAGTAGGGGATACAAATCCTTCTTTGTAATTTTGTTCAGCCTTCAGTAGTCAATCACCACTAAGTTTAATCCATCCTTCTTCACGATCAGAATCAGACTCACCCAGGGACTTGATGATGTATCTAGAAGCCCATGCTTCACTAGTTTGCTGATTTCATCCTCCACTACTGCTTCAGCAGCTTTTGATTGTCAGATCAGTCTCATCCTTATTGGCAAATTTTCCTTGGTGTCGACCTTATGGATAACATTTCATGTGCATCCTAAATTGTGGTCATCCTGAGTGAACACTTCCTGATACTTTTTGAATAGTTTGAGAACCTCCTGCTGGCCTTCTGACAGATCAGTGAGCTGCTCTTGATCAACCAATAAGTTGATGCTTTTGGTTACCCCATCTGGTAATTCTATCTCATCGAGAGTCCCAAAATTGTGGAATCTTCTCAATTTGGCTATTGAGATCAGATGAACAAACGTGATAATCTGATTCCTCTTGATCTTCATCGGTTTTTCACTTAAATTCGCCAGGAGAACTTAAATTTCTCCATGGCCCAGCATTAGTATCCCAGGAGCCACCCAAGGCTCCACTCTGGACTTCTTCCAGGGGCTTCTGACCTCCCAATACAACAGCTCAGAACTCTCCAATGTCAACCCCGTGTCAACTATCATCTGCGATCCTGGCGGTATGGTTCTCTCATTCTTGATCCTCATTGGAATTCCCTGGTTTTCTAGGATTTCCGCTGGCATTTTGCGTCGCTTTCTACCAACTAATTGGTACTGAATTGTGACAATGCCATCATTGTATACTAGATTGATAAAGTTGTTTCTCCAATTTAGCGGAGCTTCACCATCCTTCTGATAAAACCAATGATAACGTCTGTCCCAATATGGTCAACGTACTATCCTCAAAGTTACATTTAACTCCATATTTGCATAGAAACTCTGTTCCAATCAGAATGTCATAGTTTTGGTTGGCCAAAGCTATTGCTGGCGCAGATACCACCAATGACCAGAATTGTAGTGGCAACACACTATACTCTCCACAGGAGATGGTGGTGTTTGTCCCAGCTGTCCCATATTCCTTCTTATGCTTCAAGTCCAGCGAGATCTTCATCCTCTTTACCAGCTTGGTCGAGACAATATTGATGGGCGCTCCGCTGTCAACAATTGCCCTCACCCTCACTCGATTGACTTGTATGTCTATATATGTACACTCAGAGTATTACAATATAGTGTTTACTGAGTGAATAGCAGCGTTATTAGCCAAAACTAGGGTGTGAATATTTTGTGCCAATAAATCAGGAAACAATTTCTTTATCATGAAGAGGGGGATTGACAAATTGGCCACATCTATTTGGACTTCAGATAATTCTTCAGGATTCTCAGCAATTCAAATATTGTCCGCCAGTTGTCAGGCATACAGCTGGGCAACTTCCTTGATTATCTCGGGGTCAATTCTCTTCGCCCCAGCTCTGGTCATGGCATTTACATCCAAATTGACCACTTGATACAGCTGATCCTTCTCGTCATCTACAAACAGTTTGCTGATATCAATTTCTTCGTTCATAATGTCAGGAGGAACAGGATTCTCCGCAGCTCTAGACTATTCCCCATCTAGGCTGTGGGCCCTTTTCCTGATTCCTTGGTGGCTGCTGACTCTTTGGCCTGGACCACGTTGATCTAATCCTTTGGCTTATTACAGTGCACAGCGAAATGATCTTTCCCACCACATTGGTAGCAGACCTTTTCCTTCTTGTTTTTGTCTGAACTCTTCAGGCTTATTCCCCAGCATGGTTCAATTGGTCGTCTCTTTAGCTCCTTTGTTTCCCTTCGTGGAATTCAGATTATGTACCAGATTGGATTTGAAGCATCTATTTGGGGCATCAAATGTCGCTCCCAAAATCTTCAAATTATCTACCATTTGCAAGGTAGTTATTTCCATCGTGAACATGAAAGACATCATGCAATGTAAATAACAATAGGGCTGAAGGGCCACTTTCAAGGCGATTCTAGCATCAAAGTCATCCAATACTTTCACTCTAACAAGGATCTGCGAATTCTGGTAAAACCAATCTGCGAAGCTAGCTAGAGACTCATCTTTATGGAACTGGATTCCCATAAATTCCTGCTTGCGCTTTGGTATGCGCATCAGACTCCCAAACTCTTTCATGATGGACGCCTTTGCCTCAGCATATGACCAGCTGTCCCCCTCCAGGTGAGGTAACACTAAGTTTGACAGTCAGTGTCTAGGCAATTTATGACCATCAGCGCCTTTTGACAATCCTTGTAGCCATTAATGGTCATGTTGAACAGTCAGAAAAATGCTGGGTATTATCCTGATGTAACATTGGCAATTTTGGCGTTGCCCTAAATTCTTCCGAGTTATATATGGCCGATTCTCTTGGTTCTGCTACTCAGCTAACTTGAGGAGTGACTTTGGGCGTCATCCCCAAAATGGCCGCAAAGTGGGTGGTATGTTCCTTGGGGTATTTGACATCCCAAGTATTGTGCGAGGACTTCTTTCTTTGGTATCACTTGCCATATTGAGCTCACAAGCACATTTTTGAGCTTTAGGTTCCTCCACTTGTTTAATAATCTCTCTATATCTGCACTGAAATTTCTCAAATTAACGTGTTCCGCCTCTTGCTCCATTTTCAGGTATAAGACCTTTTAAAGGAGGTCCCCTTCTTTCTTCTTCAACAAAGTTACTTTCCCAAGTAACTTGTTCCTGAAGCTTGCTACATTTTCTATCCCTTCCTCCACCTTGGCGACTCGTTCTTCAAAGGCCATGAACTCCTGATGGTCCACTGAGTTTAAGGCATTCTGGTTCACAGCGGCTAACTCAGTCCACAGTTTGCGTAGCTCATCTTTTTATGACATTCTTATAAATTCTACAACTCAACTACCCCTGTAGTGAGCACCAACTTGTAAGAATTTAATTAAGTTGTCGTCAGCAAGCAACCTTAGTAACCTTTTTAATGCACAGGTTTGGTTTCCTTGTGCACTTTGTCACATTGTATAGTAGAATAAATTATTAATCAATAATAGTATGATGACTATTATTGGTAGTTGAGTATAAGTTCTTGTATTTCAGCTTAACGCTTATCCAGAATTCCTGATTAAATACTTTTGTGATGTCATACTCGTAGGGATTTGTTCCCTTGCTCTGTCTGACCCAATCTTTGCTGAGATACCTTGGTGACAGTCTCTTCAGTACAACACACTCAGCAGCTATCCCCAATTGTGACTCCGTCTTCTCTAGATCCCCGCTCAGATCTTTACTCTTTTCTCTAAGAGTCTTCCAATTATTGCACTCAGCAATAATATCCTTGAGACAAAATAGCACAATGGAAGCTGATGGTAGTTTACTCTTTAAACTATATCCTGAATGGATAATCCTTTATTATCTAACTATCTCTTTTTTATTATAGTAAACCTAGGGAATATATAGTGGGGAATTCAGCTGTCTAACTCTTTGTTGGCACCTCTTTGATAGATATGGAAGCTGTTGCTATTGAATCACTAATCCTCATCTTGGCAGCGATGGTCTTCCCCATCCTGGCTAGGATTCCATCATTGGACATCCTCAATGCCTAAACAGAAAGAGTCAGAAAACGTGTCCCTAACGTTTTCCTCTCAATCCAAGCGAACCAACCATATTTGGCTAGTGACCTGCTTAGGTAATGGGACTTATTATCCATTAATGCAGGTCTACACCAACCAGTCAATTCGCTAGTTGCAGGCAGCATTGCTCGCCTTGCAACTTGCTATTCATTCCCAATCAGTTGGTGATGAAACCTGACTGATCCCAATAAGTACATCTGATAGTTAATCACTATCAGATGTCCTATTTCGTCAGCAACTCTGCCCAATGAGATCTTAAGTAATCATCCGGATCAATCCTCAATGGATACAACCAGGAGAATATCCCAAAATCCCCTGAACATAGTTACTATGAAACTCAGGCCAACTGATTTTTAATTCACTTTGCCTTAGGGAATTTTTCCCTATAGATTTTAGGTATTCTAGTGGTATGGGAATATGTCAAAACACCCAACAGATGGGGCGATTAAAATGAGGAGGATTGTTGGTAGTTTAGATCGAGCAGAAAAGTGAGAATTCGCTGTAGATATTAAAATTAAATAAAAGAGTGTCTTCATGACAATTGCTCCATAAATTGAAGTTTATTAAGTTGTTTTGAGGATGGTGATCGTCATATCATCAGTCCTATTGCTCAGTGGGCTTAACCCTGTGCAAAACCCCTTTGGCGTATCACTGATATACCGCCAAATTTATAACAGTGGTGCTCACTACAGGGACCCATTGATCAATCACATAAAATATAAATATTCTTCAGTCACCAGCCATGTCGCATCAAGCTTGCTTTGAAAAAGGATTTTGTGACATGCTGCACCAGTCAAGTATGCAGAACTCAAACTCACCTTAGACGCTGTGCTCAAATGGCAGGAGTATCACATACAGGAGGTTTGTATTGGTAAGCTGCCTCCATTTGATCGCAATGGGAATATTCATGGGTTTTTATCTAATTTGAGTTTGTGATGGAAGGAGCCTCAGATCAGAGGAAAGCAAAACTGTAAATCCACCTTGGATTTTGGAAGTGCCGATCAAATCACCTACTATCTTCTGAACAGTTCCGTTGCATATCAATAGTAAAAAAATACTTTGCCGCGGTTGTTTGGAGGAACCACAAAGATGTCGTAGCAGAAGGCTGAGTTATTGGCCATTGGGTTTCAGCATGAGGAGACCCTCACCACATCTGCTGATCAATTTATGGCATAAGATCACGTGTTAATTGGGGCAGGGACTTTATCCAAATCTGACGTGTGCATTGCAATGACCTCTGCGGTAAAGCCATACCATGAGCTTTACAATGTCATGACCCCAATGTTGGATGACGACGTACCTCTGCTTAAACTTGTTTTAGTTTCTGTGCCGCCTGTCCATAATCTTTCCTCCACCAAATACAGAGCAGAAACATACCACTGCTGTCATTGACACTTTTTATTTGGGGAATTCAGCTTTCTGGTTCAGATTCCACCAAGTTACCCCAAACAGTTCTCTCGCCCCAGACCTGCTTATCATCAACAGCTCAACTACTGACCTGGGTGTAATTATGCCGATCACCCACAATTGAATTACTAGTGAGGACCATCTTACAGTAATCAAGGATGTAGGCCCTATGGGGTTAATTGTTTTAAATGCGGCCGCCCTGGGCACCTGGCAAGAGGTTGCCCCAATCTTCAGGGTCCATCACTTACAGCAGGAACAGTACTATCAGGGAAAAGTCAGAGTGGATTAGAGTTAGGACTCTCTACCTCCGCTATCCCGACACCACATGTCCCATCTGAACCTGTTGTAGTCTATTCAGCAGAAGTCCCTCCATACAACAATGCATTCTTGTATCAGCAGCCAGTTGGAGGAGTGAATATTAATGTGAGTGCAAAGCCTAAGCTTTGGCGGTAGGAGGATCGCCATTGCAGCCTAAGCCATACGCTTGTCAAATGTTCGACCAAGTTTCCCCTGACAAGTTGAATCCATACGCAGATGCACCACCCTTTGCAAGGAGTAAGAGTCGCCCTCCTGGTCAACACTATCATCAAATATACCCTAAAGTTGGTGAGGAGATTGTGAGATTCCTTAGGAATAAAGTGTCTTCAAATGTCCATGCATTAAACAATTCATGTTCAACATAATCAGAATGTACGTACTGTGACATTGTTGTAGCCAAAACATGAGTCTGGGCAATAATAGATACGGGTGTCCCAGTTGACATAATTTCCACAAAACTGGTGGCAAAGTTGACATTAAAGCTGGATGTAGAACACCTGATGGTATATACGACTGCTGGAGTAGATAGCACGGTCTCTGAGGGAGCATACAGCGTGTTACCTTTGCATTTGGGGCAATTATCATGGTAGCCCCTACAATAGTGTTACCAAACAGTAATTATAATCTGTTAGTTGGAACGCCTTTCTGAGACAATTTGGTGCTGTCGTTGACATGACAGAGAAGATGTTTGAACTTTTCGGACGGTGGATCCTAATTTACTTTATCTCCAGCGGAGTTCCAAAGGATTTGGTGCACATGGGATATATTAACCTTGCATATAGTGACGGGGTGATCCTGATTCTTTAACATTGACTGAAAAGTAAGACCCAAGCCATTCCCCAGCAGTTATACAATTATCAATGGATACCTCTCCGAGCTGCTGGGCCTATATCTATTCCTTCCAGACATCAAATCATAGTGAACACTGAATTGGAGGTAGAAGTGCCAACTGGACTCTATGAGGAAGTCATTGGGCTTTATCAGCAATTGCGGCTTAAGCCTCCTGTGGCTCAAGGCATTATACTCCTGGGACGTGGGGAGATCAAGGTCTTGTTAGAAAATTTGCATGTTGAAACAATGCTAATCCGCTGACAACAAATAATGGCGAATTTACAAGTGATCCCTATTGAGGAGGTCCTCCAGGTTCATGAATTTGGGTCGCTGGATGAATTTGGGTTACCAATCAATTCGCATCTTAGCATAATGACAGTGGTACCGCACAAAACCTTATTCAGGTTATTGGAAGAACAACAGTATCTAGCAATATCTTTATTTAAAAAAAATATAAGGAGATTTTTGCTGCCAACGATCAAGACCAAGGATGAGCTTGGGGTGGTCTATCGACTGGACACTGGGGATTATCCTCCCACCCAGTCTTGACCAATCTGCCAATCAAGAGCAGCTGAAAAAGTAGTTACTGAGGAAATAAAAAAATGCTACAGCGAGGGATGCTCAAACATTCCTTGAGTCCAATGGCTTTGTCCATTCTAATTGTCAAAAAGAAGGACAATACTAAACAGGTAGTAATAGACTACCAGAAGCTCAACAGCATTACCAAAAGGACTCATACCCCTTGCCATGAATCAACGATGCCTTGGATTAGTTGAGAAGAGCTCGTTACTTCTCAGCAATGGTTTAGTATTCAGTTATTGGAAAATCAAGTTGCCTGTGGTGGAACAGGAGAAATGCGCCACAATCACATCCAATGGGATTTTCCAACTGACCTGGATGCCACAAGGGCTATTTAGTGTCCAGCTACATTTCAATGGACCATGGACGCCATTCTCGGTGACCTGAAGCTGTCATGCGTCCTCATGTACCTTGACAATATCAATGTTTTTTGCATACGTTCTCCAAGCACCTCACTCATCTGGAGGAGGTCTTCCGCTGGCTTGCGGAGGCTAACAATCAAAATCAAGCCCCATAAATTTCACTTCTTTAAGGACCAGCTGGAGTACCTTGGGTTTTTGGTAGATGCGACTGGGCTGAAGCCCAAACTGGCCAAGGTTAAGGCTATCTGAAAGATGACTACCCCAACTAGTAAGCGTGATATACAAGTCCTATTAGGGATGGTCAGCTACTACCACTGCTTTATAACTAACTTTAGTTTATTGGAGGTCCGCTGTTTGAGCTATTAAAAAAGGATGCTGAATTTGAATGTATGGAACGTCAACAATGCTCCTTTGATACACTTTGGACGGTGCAGAGCAGTGCGCTGGTGCTGCGCTATCCCAATTTTGATAAAGAATTTATCATCTAGATGGATACCTCCCTTTCTGTCATTAGAGCGGTCCTATCCTAAAAAGACAATGAGGAGGAGGAGCACCCCATTGTATACTGCAGTTGGATCCTATACTGCCATGAGTGTAAGTATACTGTGACCAGGTGGGAGTGCTTAGCGGTGATTTAAGTGTATAAGTAATTCAGAGTGTACTTGCATTGTGTGAAGTTCAAAGTTGTAACGGTTTACGCTTCATTATGCTGGTTGCAGAACCTCAAGGAGCCCGAAGGATGTCTAGCCCAATGGGCCCTTAAACTGCAGGTTTTTGACTTCAAGATTCTCCACCTACATGGAGCAAAAAACCAGAGCGCTGATTGCTTGTCAAGACTGCCAACAGTTGCAGTTATGGTTGATCTGAGAAACATAATGTATGACAAGATGCTCATCAGAAAGTAAGACAATGAGCCACCGCAAGTCATAAAGGCGTTGAATGAAATGCAAGCAAATACATTCCAGCGGAATGGTGAGTTGTACAAGTGGATTAGTGATTTGACAGTGAACTTCCTGCAACCCTTGGCATTGCTAACGTTATCATGAGCGCACATAGTGCAGTAAGACATGGTGGCATGTGCAGGACATTAGATTGTTGTGCTCTCGCTATATATTGGGAAAGCATGAACTTTGACGTTCTGGAAACGATATCCTGCTGCAACCAGTGCCAAGTGGAAAAGCCACTCTACCAGAAGACTTCATACTGGTTAGTAATCCAAATTTTGCTTGGCATACAGTTTCCATTAATGTCGTTGGCCCTCTGCCAACAGGAGCTAACTAGTCTTAATACATTCTGGTGGCAATTTACCACTTGACCAGGTGGGTTGAGGCGTGGGTGATACGGGACTTGGGGCCGTCATAGTGGCCAAGTTCATAATGGAATGTATTATTTAGTGAAATGGCTTTCCTCATTTCCACTTTACCAATAATGGAACTAACTTCATTTCCCATATCCTCCCAAAGCTATTGATCTGATGGCCATCCGTGGGGTTTTGAAAACTCCATACCACCCCAAGTCCAACGGAATGTTTGAGTGGGTCAATGGAACTTTGGTGAACATACTCCATAGATTATTAGCATATTGAACTTCAGATTAGTGTTCCTTTCTTTCCACCGCTGTCTTCGCCTATAATTTTATTTGAGGTGGGCCGACCTTAGGACAAATACGCCATACCAAAGAGAGGGGGAGAATATGAAATAAGGGAGCCATGACCTAAACCTGAGTACCAGGCAAGAACATCCTGGCTAGTGTTCCCATAAAACCTGGCGGTGTTAGAGGGGTTTGCTTGAGCTGTTCAGAGAGTTTTCACTGATGTTGAGGCAGATTTGCAGTTCTGAATTGACAGTTAAGAAGGGGAGCGGAAGCCAGCTCTGCACCATCCTCTGAAGTTGGTGCAGAATCACTTTACCAAACAGATAAATGTTAAATGATTTAATTATGTATTGTTGAATTGATTTCTAATTTTGGTGGGATTTGGGGCCAAATTTAAATTGCCTCAAGATAGATTGTGTAAATTGTCCATAGGGATAGTGCAAAAATGGCCACTTGGAGCATGTCTGGGATGGGTGAGTCAATATTAAGTGCCATAAATCTTGCGATTGTACAGAGTTTGGTGGGTACATGGTTGGGTGCCATCAGTGGCCATGCTAGTTTCCATAAAAGTTAGGCTGCTGGGCACTCTTTCAACCTGTGTAACAGAGTGTCTTTTGAGCTACATAGTTTATAGTTTCTTAGGTTGAGTTGGACCAGTAAGCTGTTTGGTAGGCCTTGTGTAAGTATTTCCAGATGTGCGCCCTAATTTTTGGGTGAAGTAAATTATGTGTCATGAATCTCCAAAAAAAATTTCTGAGTTTTTTCGTTATATGGCTGATCATTTTGGTCTAGGAGATCGATACAAGCTAGGGTTTGGGCTCTTGGAGGGGGTAATCCTCCACTGAGACTCATGCGCCCCTGCGTTCCTTAGTGTAGGTATGATTTGCATACCCTCAACTGCATTGGCCCCTTGTAATACTGAGAGGGAACAGCCACTCATCTTGATAGATGATCTTCAGTACCGCATGGGAGAAGTTCAAGGACTAATGTGGACTGTGGGCATTTGGATTGGCCTCCAGGTAGAACTGGAGGGTGTTTTGTGCAGTGGGGTTTTGCTAGTTGAAGTCTCTGGCCAGGTCGATTTGTGCATCATGTGACCAGTGGTTTGGTTCAGGGGTTGGGCTCATCACTCTAACTATCAACTTACCAAATATTTTGTCAGATTAGGCAACATGGTAAGTGAGGCCTAGGCCTCCTTCCATCCTTGGTCCGTGGAGTGAGCCTATTTGTATTGGGGCTCTTCTGCCTTACCACAGCCACAACTGCAGTAAGGCCCTGATGCGTTCATGAAAATCTGAGGAGAAGGGGATATCTGCAGCTGAGAACCAGAGGATTGGAAGCAGGAGGGAATTTGTGACTGCAACTCACCCCATGAGTCCCATTTGCCACCCTCTGAGGGAGGTGATACAGGACACAAGCTTCTGGATGAGCCCATTATTGATCCCAGGCAGATCCAGCCTGTTGGAGTTCAGGTTGATGCCCAGGTGTTTCACTGGGCTGCCCAAAGGCGCCACCCTAAGTGGGGCCTGGATACTGCTTGGTTTTTAATTTTTGTGGATTTTGGTGGATGGCGAGGGTGGCCCTTAAGTGCTGGAAAATTTTATGCATTTTGCTGAATAAATTTCTTTTAAATTTGGCTTAATTTACTTTTTAAATTATTGCTTCAGTTCACCTCAATTGTTTTTTGATTTTATTGTTAAATTATTAAAATTATTTAAACTTGGGTGGGAAGTCAATTCATTGCTGGTTACATCATACTTGGTGATATAGAATTGCAATTAAGGTCTTGATTGGTTATTAATTTTAAAATTAACTAAATTAATTAAATTGATGTTTGAGACATCGACATTTCACACTAAATTATTTAGATTGTAATTATCAGGTCAGTTGGTTGATTCATCACCAGTTACATCATACTCAGCAAAGTTCTGAGACCTGCAATCAAGGTATCAGTTGTCAATATTAAGTTTTAAATTATTTAAAATAATTAAATTAGATTCCAAGGTTTTGGAATTGTGCTTTAAATTGTTTAAATTGGTTTCACTTAATCAGCTTATTGATTCATTGCCAGTTCCATCATTTTCAGATAAATTTTTGAAGCTCATAATTGTTTTGAGGTACTTACTTGCTTAATGAAACTAACTTTTGCATAAAAAATCAGGTCAGCTGATGCAACGATGACATTATTATCAACATTGGCTGGCTCCTGATTTATCACATCTGAGAAAAATACAACTTTTGAGATTTCTAAATTCATTTTCTGTAAATTGCATTTGATACAATTTCACTTCCTCCCATTCACCATGACATCAGTCTTCCTCAGACAGCCATGGCGCTGGGTATATAAGGCCCAGTTGTCAACCACCCCAGATACTATTTCTGGCTGAGTGGGGGTGGCATGAGGTAGGGTGGCTCAAGCCAGGGCCAGTTGGCGATCCCTGGTTTGAGTTTTGCCGCCCTGGGTTGGTTAAGTGATTTTTGTGCCACTAACAGGTAAGATTTCTGTATTTGATTTGTTAACTCTTTCATTGCAAGATGATTTGTATCGGTTGATAGTTGACTTGAGTATCTCCAAGTCTTCTGAGATTGCAATCTTAATGACTTCATCATCTGCATATGCCAGAGCATTCAGCGGTGGCTGCCCATGCACACCAATACCTTCAAGGTCCGCCTCCACTGCCCATAATACTGGGTCAAAAGCTAGGTTGTACAACAGGGGCTCAAAGGGTCCCCTTGCCTCACCACAAATTGATGTGAGATTTTGGCTGACTGTAAACAAGGATATAAAACTGACATGCTTGTAGTAGTTGTTTGCTTCATCACCCAGTTAAGCATTTTTGTGGCGGGTGTGCTCTCCAATCAATGGTGTAGGTATGACCAATCTACCCAGTTGTAAGCTTTTTGTTGGTCTAAGAATATTAATGCTCCACTAGAGTTTGACTGGGTGACGTTTGTGATCATGTGGATGTTGTCCCATATTCTCCTGCTGGGGACAAATCCGTGTTGGTTTGTCAAGATCACATTACTCCTGATTAAACCCAGATGACGTGCCAGGATTTTTGAAAGCAGTTTTAGTCAGAATTAATTAGTGAGATTAGGCACCAGTTGTCAAGTGAAGGTGTGTCACTTTTTTGTGGAGGAGAACAAGCAGGGCTTCATCCCCTCCAGGCATCAGCTTAGTCTCATCCAGGCACCTGTTGAGCGCAGTGAGGAGGACGTGGCTAAGGAGGTCCAGAAATGTTGCAATCAGTTCAAAGTAGGATCCTATTAGGTCCTGGACTCTTCCACCGGGAAAGACTCTTGATTGCCGCTTTGAGATCCTCCTTTGTGTCAGTGCCATGAGGGCTGATGTGTCCAGGGTTGAAGGTGGCTCCACCCTTTCAAGGAAGGACTTGATGTCCTGAGAATAAGTGCCCTTGTTTATGTATAATCTCGTGTAGTAATCGTGGGTTATTTCCACTAGCGCCTCTAGGGAATGCGCTACAGTGCCATCTTGTGTGGCCAGAGCATCACATCAGGTCCAGGATTTCTGAGTGGTGAACTGGCGCATGAAGAATTTGGGTAATTTTTTCACATTTGGCCACCAGTTTTGCTCCCGCCTGTAATGCAAGCCATTCCTGGGCTTGCTTGCTGAAACCTTGGATCTCAAGGGTCAATTGAACCCATTCCCTTATCCAGTTGGTGCTGTGTCCTGCTTGGGGGGCGTTCTTCTCAAGATGTTTTTGTTAGTTGATGGACTTTTGAAGAGCTGACGCTTCATCCATGTGCTTCCTGGAGGATGTATGTTTCACAGTGGCGACCATTTCAGCTTTCAGACATCCCTAAGTATGGAGAAGATCCTCACTGAGGGGGTGACTCATGTCATGGGACAGGTTTATTACCACTAACCAATGGGCAAAGTCAGCACTATACACACATTTTGTGGGTGGACCTTTTATCATTTTTGGGCATGGTTGTGCCTGCGTCTCTGACCTCAAGGTAACCTTACCTGCCAATGGTCTGAGTGGGTGACACTAACTGTTTCAAAGTTTCCCACCATGTGCTTTAGGGTCACTGGGTGTAAGTCCTGGGGAACTTCCTCTGGGCGTTGATCAGGCCATTTTTCTGTTCCCAAGCAAGAAGGTATCAAAGAGGATGGTCATACCCCTCGTTACTCAGGGTGATCTCGCTCACATGTTAGATGAGCGCTGGGTAACAGCCCTTCTGCTTTGGATCCCGCTTCTGGTACCCACACTCTCCTTGGCAGAACTGTTATGAGGAATCAGTGAAATCTGCGCTGAGATCGCTGAAATGAGATTGATCACAACTAATTTAAGTGGAAATTAGCCCGATTCTCAGATTTTAAATGGTCAAAAAGGTATGAAGACTAATCTATCAGCTGAAATGCCTGACAGATGCAATTTGGTTAACATGACAATTAAAAAAATCTTCCCCCTCCCAAATCCATTGGGCGTCACTCCTAATGGGCAGGTAATAGCATTTGACTCCATTGATGAGGTTTTGAAGCTCCCTGTCAGCAAATTGGGCATTGCACCTGATGCAATGCCACTGACTGAATGAACGGACTAGCGACTGAGCACAGGTGGGTTGGGCATTCTGAACTCATGCCCAACCAAATGGATCCACCCATATGTGGGGTGGTCTTGGGGGATTCCCGCCACTCATCAGGCCAAATGCTGTTGCACCAACTGTTGGAAACATAGCCAGGCTCTGGTTCAGATGTTTGAGGTTGAACCACCAGCGACTTGTCCCACCGCCAAATTTTGTGATGTCAGTTCCCAGGGAACTAACCCGCTCATTCCTGGATAATTCGCCGCTTAGGTCAAACTTGTGGGACCCGATCCTGGCTTGTTTTCCCACCAAATTGACAACTACCTAATCAGTCACATTGAACTGAGAAAATTGTTGGTCAATTCTCCTTTCTTAAATTTTCCATTAAAAGCAACCTTCCCCCAAAATTTAGTTTTTATATGTTGAAAATTAAGCTCCCTTCCAGTTCCATATTTGTAATACCAGCAGCAGTGCCTCTGGCATTCTGGTTTGGCATTTGGTGCTCTGGCATCTGAACTGGCAGGACAGTCTAATTCTTACTTACTGTTCGCCTGACATAATTGACCAACCATTAATCTCTACCATTTCCGCCTTTCTTGTAGATATTGGCGCAGCAATGTTCCCTTCTTTCCAATTGAATCAGGTCATAAAGAAGATTATCTCTGCCCACATTAGTCTCATCCCACTCAAAACTCCAAACCCATGCTTCATAGTTGCCGCGGCTATTTTGCCCATGTCAGTAGGGTCTGACATCTCAACTTGCAATGAGTTTGCTCCTCCCCAAAGCCCATTAGTTTCCCAGCTGTCACCCTTCAAGGGTGCAATTCCCATGGAACTGGAACCGATCATCGTCAAAAATGAGGAAGAGGCTGAGGTAGAGGATATCCTGGCATCCCAGAAATTATGACGTTCTGTCCAATATCTCGTGGCCTGGAAAGTATACCCAGCCTATGAGAACAGTTGGGTCAAGGCGCGCAATTGCACGAATTGCATGAAGCTGGTCAAAGCGTTCCACATATCCCACCCTGAGGTTCCCCATTCGCCCCCCCCCCCAAAAAACCTGCAATGGTAATGGCGATCAAGTTACCCAAGGCGCATAAGAATGTGGCTCTCGTAAAGTTTCCTGGTGGTGGGGCCCTTCCCTTGGAAAAAGGAAAGGGTAATGTAAGTCCTGGGAAACATCCTCTGGGTGTCAATCAGGCCATTTTTCTATTCCCAAGCAAGAAGGTACCAAAGAGGATGGTCATACCCCTTGTTACTCAGGGCGATCTTGCTCACATGGTAGATGAGCGCTGGGTAACAGCCCTTCTGCTTTGGATCCCGCTTCCGGTACCCACACTCTCCTCAGCAGAACTGTTATGAGGAATCAGTGAAATCTGTGTTGAGATCGCCAAAATAAAATCAATCACAACTAATTCAGTGGCAATCAGCCCAATGCTCAGATTTTAAGTGGTCAAATAGGTATGAAGACCAATCTATCAGCTGGAATGCCTGACTGTTGCAATTTGGTTAACATGACAATTGAAAAATCTTCCCCCTCCCAAATCCATTGGGCGTCACTCCTAATGGGCAGGTAATAGTATCAGACACCATTGATGAGGTTTCAAAGCTCCCTGCCAGCAGTTTGGGCGTTGCGCCTGATGCAATGCCACTGACTGAATGAACAGCCCAGTGACCAAGCATGGTCGGGTTGGGCATTCCAAACATGTTCCTAACCAAATGGGTCCACCCATATGTGGGGTGGTCTTGAGGGATTTCTGCCGCTCATCGGGCCAAATGCTGTCACACCAACTGTCAGAAACATAGCAGAATTTTGGTTCAGAAATTTGAGGTCAAACTGACAGTGACTTGGCCCACCGCCAAATTTTTTGATGTCAGTTCCCAGGTAACTAACCTGCCCATTCCCAAATATTTCGCCGCTTAGGTCAAACTTGCAGGACCTGATCCCAGCTTGTTTTCCCTCTAAATTGATGACTATTTAATCAGTCGCATTGCACTGAGAAAATTGTTGGTAAATTCTCCTTTCTTAAACTTTCCATTAAAAGCAACCTTCCACCAAGATTTAGTTTTTATATGTTGAAAATTAAGCTCCCTTCCAGTTCCATATTCGTTGTACCAGCAGCAGTGCCTCTGGCATTCTGATTTGCCATTTGATTGCTCTGGCATCCGGACTGGCAGGCCAGTGTAATTCTTACTTGCTGTTCACCTGACACCTTGATGCAGATTAGGTCAATGAACATCATTGGAGCAGCTCTCCTCTCTGACATGTGGCCTCATCATGTGTTTGAGGGCTGGCTTGCCCTTTGGGCGTGCATCAATGACTCCCATCATGGCCATGAGTGATGCAAGTTCCTCGTGTCCGTGAGGATGATTGATGTCCAGGGGCCATCTGTCTGTGGCCCTTGTGAGCCAACAGTTCATATCCCCTATGAGAAAGCTGTCTTCCAGTAGTGTTAAATTGGCCACCTCCTCAAAAAAGTTGGCCCGGTCTCTGGGGATGTTGGTGGCATAGGTGTTGACCAGGGTGTACTGATTTCCTTGCCAGGTGATTGTGATGGCCAGGACTCTTTCCCCAAGGTGATCAGTTGAAGATATGACAGTTATTCCCTTGCCTGGTTTGATCATGAAACTTCAGAAGGTGGACCAGGTTGAGAAGTTTGGGAGGAGCATCTGGGTCCACTCAGGTTCCTCCCCCTCAGGCAATTACTCTCCTGGCTTGCCAGGATGTCAACTGGAGGATTTCACAGGTGCTGGATTTTCTTGGCCTGGGATGTGGTGGCCTTCAGCCCTGTGATATTGAACGTCCCTTTGTGATTGTATTACCCAATCCTCCTGATCCACCTTGATCAGATAGTTCTGAGACATTTGACCCAGTTCTATCACAATTCAAGCAATTCTAGCTTTGAGTACTTGGTTGGGAGTTTTGAGCCTCCGAGCTGAGTCAAGCTGAGGCAGCACTCACTCTATTGGTAGCTGGACCGTCCTGAAAATTTTTGTAACCCTTATTCTGAGAATTTTTTATTGAGACTATAGGTAAGTGACCGGAGTTGTGAAATATGGCCTGAACCAGCACTGGTTCATTTCCCGCTCCTATGGCTGCATTTGCCCCTGTGTCGCTACCTGTGTCTACTGATTTTCTGTCCCCTCCATTGACTCCTTGGGGCTCTCCCTCAGGATCTCAAAGCAGTTTGCATTTCCAGCATTGTTGGTTGATTCCAGAGTCTGATTCGCTTTTTTAAGCCTCCTCAGCCCTTGCTCGGGCCTCTGCTTGTCTCTTCGCTTTCTCCTCTGCTTTTCATTGTTTGGCAGTGACCAGTTTGATGATCTGGTACTTGCCATGTTCCCCCCAGTTAAACGGGGTTGTCACCACCTAGAATTTTCCAAATTTTTCATCAATTTCATCCATTTCTTTAAAATTTTCCTCCTCCTGCTGCTTGCCTATGGCAGGGCATGCGTGGGCCTGATGACCAAGTGCCTGGCAGTGCTGGCAGATATGTGGAGCCTTCTCTGGGTAACTTTGAAGGGGTAGATGCTTGTCCCTCCCACAAGATGAACTGTGTGACATGTGGGATCAGATTGGGATTGGCTTCTACTTTGGGATTGGGGTCAAATACTGCGATCACCTTCCCACTGCAGAGTTCCAGCATGAGGTGGAAGTGCTGCAGCTCAAACTGTTTCACTCTTCCATATTCCTCAATGCCTTTGATCAGCTCTGCTTCAACGGTATTGCAGGGGAGATCAGTTGGATGATCTTTGGATGAGATGAAGAGGTCATTCTCCTTGTTCCAGCGGGTACATTATACTTTGATGCAGTGGGGCACACATTTGATGATTACCTCAATAATGACCTTTGCCACAGAATCCACCTGGTCTTCCATAGCGAAGCCAATGTCTACAAATTCTCGACAAAATTATTGCTTAATAAAAACTGCATTATAAAAATATTTTCTTTTTTGGTGATTGCCAATAAGGTCTCTGGGTGTTCGACCCCAAAGTTCACTCTAAACCCATGCTTAACAGGGGAGGAGGGGAGTGAATGGCGGATATTATTGTAAAGCATGTGCTGGTGTAGAATTTTCAAGTACCCTTCTGTAGGGACCTGCATTTGTCATTTGGTCTAATTCACGTGGCTTACAAGGAGCTCCTTGTGAGAGCATTTGATGCCCTTGGTGAACAACATGTTGGGTGAATTACCAACCTTTGCAATGTTCGCCCAGGACGTCTGATTGGAGTTGTGCATCTTTTCCTTCTGTTTTGATTATTGAATGTTTGAATTCAACTTGAATCTTCCTTTGCTCTATAAAAGTGACGCTTAGGAGAAAGAAAAGCATCTTCACATGTAATATTAGCTATCATTCAGCTACAGGGAAGAACCCCTTTCAATTACTGTATGGACAACACCCTGCTCTTCTGGTGCTGCTATATGCCTGTGTAGAAGATACCGGTGGAATGGACCCCCAACGTTATTTGATGACCCTAGCCAACACGTTAATCAAATTGCAAACCAAAGCGTTCTTGTCCAGCTTAGCTAATAAGATTAATAATCAAGCTGCCAATCAGTTACAGCGTAGCAGTTTAGCTTAGTTTAAAGATGGGGACATTGTTCTATTCCATGACCAACGCAGGTTTGGGCGGAAGCACAAGTTGCCAGTATTTGGATTAGGTCAATCAAAATTATTGAGGAGACAGGTGTGGATGCTTATACTATCAAAGAGCCCGCGAGTGGATGGATCATCAACTGAGTGCACACAAAGTTCCTTTGGGCATAAAAACAATAGGAGACTTATCTTCCAGTCCAGGGGGTAATGTCATCATTCTGATATAACTGGATAATAAGCCCTAAGTCGTTACAGCGGAATGGGTAAAATCAGTCAACCATGATTTGGAGTTATGATTATTTGAGCACCTTGAGATGAGGCAATACTGGGATATAACATATTAGCATTGTCTTGCCTACAGATAAGGCAATAAGGTGATGTTGACATGTGATAAATATTGGGTAGATCACCTCAAACTAAGGCTATAGAGAATTTAATGATACCATACTCTGTCAGAGCCAATGAGAACATGGTGGAACTGAATAGCTAAGCTTAGGGAACAGTATTGTCTGACGTTGCTGATATATAAGCAAATGGCGATTGAAAGAGGAGGATTTTGGTAGTTTAGAGCGAGCAGAAGAGTAAGGATACGTTGTAGATATTAAAATTAAATAAAAGAGTGTCTTTGGGGAAACTGATCCATATTTATTGACGTTTATTAAGTTGTTTTGAGGATGGCGATTTTCATATCATTGGTCCTATTGCTCAGTGGGTTTAACCCTGTGCAAAACCCCTTTGGCGTATCACTGAAATACCTCTGAATTTATAACAGGGGGAGTTCCTCCTCGTTTTTACGCTTTCAACGGAATGGGCTAAGGGTACATCATGTCACTCCTCTCTCTGGCAGGTCTTACACGGGTTTTCCTATTGGTAGTAGTATATAATGATATTTTTGACATTAAGAAGACTAATCGCCTTCCACCACATTCCAAGTATGACCTGGAAATCCATTTAGCGGTGGCTGTGATCAACCTCAACTGCCCGCTCTATCCTTACATGGCGCAAGAGGACAAAGCGTTGGAGGTGTGGTTAGTCAATATGCTCAAGAAGGGTTGGATGTTTAAGGAAACGTCTCCCATCACATTGCCTATAGTTTTTGCTCAGAAGGCTGACAGTACGTTGTTCCCCTGTATGACTAAGCACATTTGAATAATATCACCATTTACAATCCCTATTCTCTTCCCCTCAAGCAGACAATTAGCCAGGGGATTGCGAAATCTTAGATGTTTTTGAAGCTCAATCTTGTAAATGCATTTAACCAGATCCAGGTGGCGGAAGGCCAAGAGTGTCTTATGGCGATTTGGACTAGAAGTGGTATTTTCCATTTCGTGATTCCCTTCAGCTTGAAGAATGCTCCAGCCACATTCCAGTGGATGATCAATAAACGTTCTTGGGGACCTCAGGTTCACCTGCATGGTGGCATACATTGATGATATCCTCATACTCTTCCCTACTCCTGAGAAGCATGAGAAGGACCTGGAGGCGGTGTTGGCTGCATTGTACAAGGCGGAACTTTACGTCAAGCCCTCCAAGTGTGAGTTCTTCTGGGAGAAGGTCACTTTTCTGGGAAACCTAGTCCTGAATGATGGTTACACTTTCCCCCAGCAAGCTCAAGACAATACTAAAAGCACACTCCTATGACCCAGAAGCAGTTGTGGAGCTTCTTGGGAATAATTATTTTTCTGAAGAAATTATCTCTTGATTTCTTGCAGCTGTCCACGCTGCTGCACCCCTGACCAGGAAGAATGTCCCATTCTGATGAACAAAGGATCTCAAAAAGACTTTTTGTGCCATCAAGGAGGTGTTTCTGGCACCTCCCATTCTCAAACATGTGGAACACACCAAGCAATTTATTATAACATGTGATGCCTCATCCATCACTGTAGGGCAGTATTGCTGCAAGCTCATGATGGTTGAAATACCCAGCTGCCTACTTTTTGTGCAAGTTCGCTTTTTCTGAGCATCCTGGGCCATTTATGATAAGGAGTTGGCCACCATGGTTTGGTCTCTTACTTACCATCTTTACCTTCTGCAGGGCATGTGGGGTGAGGTGACTTTGCATATGGATCAACAAGCCCTTAAATATATTTGCAGAAACTGCAGAAGCTGGTGCATTGTCGGGCCCATACATATCATGACCTCTTTAGCTTTAATTCTAAATATGGATTCATGAAAGGGGCTCTGAATGTTCTTCTCACCTTTTTGAGTTGCAACCCTGCATTGAGTCCAGCGGAGGTGGATGAACAAGAGTTAAGCATGATAATTCTGCTGACCCAAATCTTAGTCACTGCTCCTCCTGCAATATCAATAGAAGATTGGGCCTCAGACGTGCCTCTGGTCTCCCAGGTATTAGTAGGTCAGATAGCCTACTTGGAGGCCCAGATTTGGTAGACCAGCTAGCGCTTCTGATAGATAAGCGATCCCATTATTCATTGGTGGAGGGGGTCATTCAGTTTGGGTCAAGACTGAGTTCTGCCTCAACTCTACGACAAAGTCATTTTTACTCACCACAACCCCCCAGCATTTGGCCACCTGGGGAATATAAAATACCTTAATTTGGTATTAGATTTTGATGATTGACTCAAAAACAAACCCTTTGAGAAAACCATTAAAATTAATAGATTACTCCCATTGATGGATCCTTTGATCCTTCCCAATTTATCTGCATATTCTGATAAATCAGATTCACCTCATAACTGCTTTGATTGCTTCTAAGTAACCTGATTATTGTAGCTAATAATAGCTATGATATAATCACATTATGGCCGATTTTGGGTCCACTTGGGTGCAATGTGGTCTCACGGCATTAACTAAATTGCACTTTAAATTAGTGCACTAATATTAATGCACAAAGTCGGAATTTTGGGTTCAATTAATAGTATTGATTTATTGGGCACTTAAACATAGACGTCCTAATTAAGGGCGTACTTAGTGCTATGAAAGGCCTGCCAACGTCCCAATTAGGGGTGCGTCATCTTTATTGTTTGCATATAATATTATCCCTATTTATTGTTATTTGTCGAGTTATGATGTAGCTCTAATCAGGAAGATTTTGGTGTTGAGTTTGCAACCTAAATCTTCCTGATTATGAGAGTAAAATTGCCTTCAATCAGGCTGAAAAAATTGTTATTTTTAGTCAATTCATGGGCATATTTGACTTGGGAATATTTCATGATTATTGCCATGACCAGCAGAGGAATGGTATAATATGAATTAACTCATCTAATAGATGAGTTTGGCCAGGGATGCCCAAGAGGTATATAATACCAGCGCCTGGCCAATTAATAAATCATCATTTATCATCATCATTTATCTATTGACCATTAATAACTACTGTACTTTAGTTTATTAATTATTTTTGTCCATATGTCATCCATCTGATATTTGTATCTGCTTTCTTCACATCTATATTAGATTATTGTGTGTGTTTATACTTCCCAAAGAGAAGTGCTCAGTTTACCTGCTGGAAAAGTAGTCCTGATTATAAAGGAATATTTTCCTAATTTTGTACAAAGACAGAAGGTCTCATAATTGTTGTTGTAAGTAGACTTAAGAACAGTGAGCATACTGGAGTTACTTGGCTATTATTGAGAATTAGCAGAGAAGCTACTTTCCAATTACAATCAGGATTTTCATTAGAAAAATGAGTATAGATCCAAAATTTCTTTGTTAAGTCATTTATCTTGCTCCATCAGCTGAAAACTTAACATTTGGGTAATTAGATGTACAACTAGCTAGAAATCCCAAGGATGTTCTGATGCAAATTGCAAATTGTGTGATATTCATGTGGACTAAATCAGATAGATTAGGTAAAAATGGTCTTCTCTATCCCTTGAAGCAGCCGGAGGTTCTGTGAACCTTGGTGTCCATCAATTTATAATTGTTGAGCTCCTCAGCTCCAATGAGTTCACTTCATTCATGGTGGTCATGGACTGATTTACCAAGTTCTCACTCTTCATCCCTTGTTCATCAGCTATCACCTTTAAAGAGAAGGCCCAGCTTTTCATGTGGCATGTGTTTTTAATGTTTGGGTTGCCTCAAGAGGTCATTAGTGAATGGGGATCTCAGTTTATGGCGCTTTTTTGGACTGAAATCTTAGCTATTTTAAAGATTAAGCCGTGTCATTAAACTTCAAACCATCCTCATTTGGACAGTCAAATGGAGTGGGTTAACCAGATTCTTGAAAGGTATCTTTGATATTATGCTACTGCCATTCAGGACGCCTGGGAGGATGACATTATATTGACTCAAACCTTGTATAATAATGGTACTATGCATCTATTGGGTTCTCAGTGTATGAGGCCACACTGGGGTATAACCCCTCATTTTTAAAGCCATGTCTTCACCCAAAATTTCCAGCTGTGGCTGACCACGCACAGCACATTCAGAGCACCCAGTCCCTGGTTTTGGAGTACCTTACTAGGCTATTAGTGATTACAAACTTTTGTTAGAGTGGAAACTTCTCCTGGCCCATGAAATCATAGTGAGGTCCTCCATTTGTTGGATACACGCCATTTGTGGATTCAGGTGCCCTCCCAAAAATTTGCAAGAGAATGCTCCAGTCCTCATGTGGTGGGGGCAGATTTGGGCAATAGCACATTTTGGTTGATGCCACCAGCCCATTAGAAACATAACCCCATCTTTCCCGTTTTGAAATTGTCCCCATTTAAGGGGAAAGTTCCAGTGGAGCCAAAGCTTATAGTGGTTGAGGGATTGGAGGAGGTGGAGATTGAGGCAATTTTGGCTTCCCAGAAATCTCGCGTATTTGGTTCAGTATCTTTTGTGGACTGGAAGGGTTTCCTGGCATATGAGAACAGTTGATTCAGCGCTCAGGACTCTGCCAGTTGTGGTGAGTTGGTGGAGGCCTTTGATGCTCTGCACCCTGAAACTCCCAGACCCCCCAAAGGTCGCCACACTTTTGGCTATTAAGCTGCTGAAAGCTCATAAAAATGTCGCATTCACTCAAGAATCTCAGGGGTGGTGCTCTCCTTATTCAAAGAGGAAAGTATAGTGTATGTCCAGGGGAGCACCCCCTTTGCCTCAACTGCGCATAATTCCTGTTCCACACAAAGAAGGGGGTGAAGAAGGACGCTGTCCCTCTCATGGCCCATGGCAACTTGGCCCATGTGGTGGATGAGAGGTGGGTGACGGCATACCCCCTCAAGGTTTTCTTTCTTCATTAGCTCACTACCCAAGAGCTGGTGCAGCAGATTAGAAATGTGTGCGAAGGTGGCAGCGGTGAGAGGCCACCGCCAGAAGGAAAGTGGCAGGCATCTCCCCCCTGCAATAATTTTGGGTTCCCAATGAGGAGTCCAGTAAATAAACAAATTGAGGTACAGCAGAATTGAACTGGTTCCAGTATAATTGGGTTCTAAAACCCACCAGGGTGCTTCACTTCTGCTGGAAGAGGAGGTCCAACCTCAGTGGGTTTGAGGGCAAAAAATACATCCAATACCCAATGGGATTACCCCTATGTGGCCTGGCCATGCGCGCAACCAGTTGCCCAATGGATGGAGCATTGCCAATCTGCCAAGTAAAATTGGGCTGGGGAATTTGTGGCAAAATCTTAGTGAGAGTCAGCTGGCCAGGGGGTGATCAATTGGTGTCAAGTTAGTTGCAAAATTCTAATTTAATAGAAGTTATTGGCTCATGCTAACCTCTGTTCATGCGTATCACACTTATTCATTAAGACCCCCAGTACTTAAGACAACCATCCCTTGCAGGTACAGTTGTCATTCAATTTTCAATTTTTGTTTAATAAACAATTTTCCCTCCAACCCAATTTTCAGTTAGAATTTTATCACTTTCTGAAGCTGCTGCTACTAAGTGCCATGTTCTTCATGTTTAACAATGACTGAGATATGGTAACCATTATCACTACATTGCTGCCCTCTCTCCTTAAATGGGGATATCAAATTAGTGATCATTTTAGGGATTTCCCCACTTTTGGACGCCCTCTGGCATCAAGATATAGCTTTTCTGTTGGATATCATTTCCCCCTTATTGGGTGAGAATCCATGACTTTGCTGCGCACCCAAAAACCCATGGCACCACAGCAAATTTAGGCTTCATGGGCCCAAAGGAGGTAACAGCGGCAGAATCTGCTGCCACTGCAGTGGCCACAGCTCAGTTATTGATAGGTATAGTGGTAATGGTGGTCATCAGCCACCACCCTACAATCAATTCTCTTCCCACCTGTTACCAGGTTGTATGGACAGCTATTCCCCCAGCATTCTGGTTTGCTTTCTGGGTATTCATGCACCCTGACTGGCAGGCTAACCTCAGATTTCATTAGCTTGCGTCATGACTCTGAGTCCATAGTCATTTTCCCAAGCATTTTAATCATTTAACCTCATTAATAGGTCTATGGTCAAATTTTTTATGATTCTGCTTGGTGCAAGTCTACTGAATAGATGGCTGGTATTTATTAAGTTCAAACAGTAGTTTAGGTTCTGGGGGGATGTCACTGGCAAGATTACCATTTTGTTGTGAAAGCTCAGAAACCTGTATTCATCACTATGGGAGATTTGGGTGACAACTCAGTTTTTGGTATTATCAGTCATATGGGTTATTGATAGTAGGTGTTCACAGTAGGGCATTCAGCCTGAAATATGTAGAAGGAATATTGTGGATAAATCACAATAAAAATAGAGAACATAAGGTGGCAGAATTTTCTGATGCTTTATTCAAAAAAGGTGAGCAGGCTTTTATACAAGATCAATTTAAAATATTCAATAGTAAAGTGATTTTTGGGTCTTAAGGAAAATAAGAAAAGATGAATAAATGGAATAAGGGATAACACCAGGGATAGAATATCCACAAATGGATTGGCAATCTCAGAGATTCATAGTTAAATGACATCATAGTGGGGACAGACCCTAAAGATAAGGCTGGGAAACAGGAGGCCCAGAAGGTGAAGCTTCAGGACCTCCTGACCTCAGGCACAAACTAGACCAACGCTGGGTACAAGCCAAGTATTCTCAGGTTGGCACTAGTGAGGTGCTTAACGCCCAGCCCCTTACATCGGCCCAGGCATTAAAAAGGATGGTTTACACTATTAACGCGGATGGTTCAATTCAGTTAGTTGAGGGACAGGGTTTCAAAACCTGTTCCAATTATGAAATCACACGTTTGGGTTGGATCCAACTTCAATCAATTACTCAAGTGAAGTCAGTTTCAGTGTTTACTACCAATTTGGATTGTAGTGTTTGCCTATTGGTGGATCAGTGCTTGGGACCACTTCAGCAGACCCCAAATTCCCCCAACAAAGTTTAATTATGTTTTCCCCCAACCAACAGTCCTTATTGGTTGACTTCCCAATAAAATTTCCCCATCTTACCACTTTTATTAAAATGCTATTCTGAACAATCCTGTGCACGGACCCCTTAGAGGAGGTCTCATGCTACATTTACCAAACAATTTTACAGATGATCTGGTTAGCCCCTAGTGCACCGTTGGTTTTCCAAGGTTCCCTCCATCCTGGGATGCTTACCCTTTTTCCCTTTGTGCACCGAGCACCACCACGCTGGAAACAGGAGAGTTATAGACACTCTCCTTACATTAGTCGACCAACCATCTAAATCTATGTGCACAAACTTTTTCCGTGTGGAACTTTTCTGAAGTGGAAACAGTGGGCGCCAGCTGTGGGCTTCAGCTGTCATTAGCCGCATCGCTGTTTCCTCTTTTTCCTGAAGGTTGGAGCAACTTGGCGTTATTATGGTTGCCTCCAACTGTAAAGTATCCACCCTTTGTTCTCATACCTGGTGGATATGGACGCTTCAAGGTCTGAAAGTCGTGATTCCCCGACTTTTCACCGAATTTATCAATTTCAAATTAAATAAACAAAATTTCCTTTGACAGCGCATTCAGACAATGCAAGCGGAATCAGCGCAGATGGGCCTGGGGGTTTTGGCCTTGGATAACGTCAGGCCTTCCATTGCAGTTGGGGGAATAGGGTCGTTCACATCTAAAAACGCGTTTTATGATGAAAATCTTATCCAAATCTCTGAGCCGTTTATTAGCTCTTATGGCCTGGATGAGAACCCTATTCCAGTATATTAAATAACCCCTGAGAACCCTCTTTTGACCCCTACCATGATCCGTGGCACTCAGGAAGCTGAGAAAAAACTTCGTTTTAAATATGATAAAGTATATGCACCTGCAGAAGGCATGGTGGGGTATGTGGCCTCAGTAGTAAGAGTGGCCAAATATCCCTCCCCCTTCTATGATTCCAAAGCACACCTTGATGATGTGCTAATGCCAGAGGATGAGTTTGTTGGTGATGTTCTGGCGTTGTCTGCTATTAATCAAGACCATTCAGGGTTTTTCTACTGTCTGCTACCCTTTCATCCCCTTTAGGGAAATTCAGCACCACTGTGCTGGTGGATAATGGCGCCTCTAATAACTTTATGGAGCAATGCCTAGCTGACTATCTGGAGCTGAGTTACTTGCCAGGTGGTACTGTTAAGGGAGGGGCGTCCCAAGATATTCCCACTCTGAATATTAGGGGGACAGTGGACTATCAGGTTGGCAAGTACCACTTGTCTTATCACTTCCAGGCTATCAAAAACCTCTTGTTCCCTATCATTTTGGGAGGGGAGTGGTGGCGGAAGTTTGACGTTAAAACCAACTTGAAAGAGAATACTCTATCCCTTACATTAAAGAATGGTCGCACATTAGTTATTCCTTTTTCTGAGGCTAACGCCCAGAGAAAATTGCCCCACTGGCCCCACCTTCACCCTTATAGCCTTGCCCCTTTGCTGAAGCCCTCGGTGGAAGTTCCTATACCTTCTTGCTTGGAGGGTTTAGAATCCTCTTTTCTATGCAGCATCCACCAACGCCCTCTCTGAGCACTCCAAGTTTGATTGTGACTTCAAGATCACTGTGGATCTGGTGTGTATATCTTCCCCCATTTACCCATTGACTGTCCTTGAGGAAGAGGCGTTGGATGTGTGGGTGAAGGAACAGTTAGACAAAGGTGCGATTTTTCAGCGTACCTCCTCTGTATGCTCCCCACTTCTCTTTGTTGAGAAGTCTGATGGGACTCTACGCCCATGCGTAGACTATGGGAACCTCAACAATGTCACTGTACCGGATCTACATCCCATCCCTTTAGATTCTCAGATTGCACGCTATGTAGAGAAGGCTAAGGTATTCTCCAAGCTGGATTGCCTCAATGCGTTCAATCAAATTCGGATCTAAAAAGGGCAAGAATGGTTAACCACATTCTGTATCAGAAAAGGGATCTTCCAGTTTTGGGTCATGCCCTTTGGGCTTAAGAATGCCCATGCTATCTTTCAACGCCGCATTGATGCAGTGTTGGGGGACTTGTTAGGGGTATGTGCGGTTACCTACATGGATGATATACTGGTGTTTTCCCCTGATCTGGAGTCCCATGCAGTTCACCTTTGGCAAGTGGTGGAGAGGTTAAAGGCAGCCAGCCTTACGCTGAAAATTATCAAGTGTGAATTTTTTAAGTCCCAGGTCACTTTTCTGGGCAACGTCGTGTTTGACCAAGGACACATGATAACTCCAGACAAGGAGAAGGCTATTTGTGAGTGGCCCACCCCCACCTCAGTCAAGGAATTGAGGAGCTTTTTGGGGACGTGTACATACCTCAAGAAGTTCACGCCCATATCTTTCCAAGGTGGCAGCACCCTTATATAAAGCCAGCGGTGCCAGGGTGCTTCAGTGGTCTTCCTTTTTGGAGGATGCTTTCCATACAGTGAAGTGTACCCTGTCGTCCATGACTGTTCTTCACCATGTCGACCCTTCAAAGGAGTTCATTGTGTCCACTGATGCCTCCAACTTCGCCATAGCGGCCGCCTTGTTACCAAGTAGGCGAAGATGGGATATAGCATCCAGTGGGATATTTTTCTAGGAAAATGTCTCTGCCTGAGTTGAATTACGGCGTTTATGACAAGGAGTTACTAGCAGTGGTGGAGGCGCTGACATATTGGCGTCACCACTTGCATGGCTCTACCCAACTGTTCTGCATACGTACAGATCAACATGCCTTGCTGTATCACCGCGCCCCTCATATCCTAACCCCACGGCAGACCTGGTGACATGATACCCTTGCCCAATTTGTTTTTTCTTATGAATTCACCAAGGGCAAGGATAATGGTTTGGCGGATGCTTTAAGTTGCAACCCTGCTTTGGCTCCTGATCCAAAGGAGGTAGAAGTCCATAACACACAGGTGATGATTCCTCCAAATAAAATTCTGTCGCAACTTCCCTCTCCCCTGGCCAAAGGGCCAGCGTTTGCGCCTCTGGAAAACGCGGAGGAATATGGTATGTTCAGAAAGGTTGTCCTTTCTCAGCTGCTGTCGGCTGAATATACTATGTTAATTGCTAAGAGCGCTGTAAATAAAGAGGACCTATCCAGGGGTTATCATGTAAAAGATGAGATGGTGTGGTTACAGGGGCGCCTTTGGGTACCTGCTGGACCACTGCGCCTGGAAATCATCCGGGACCATCATGATGGAATCACCATTAGTCATCCTGGGAAAGCAAAGACCTTGGAGTTGATATGTTGCACCTACAATTGGAAGGGCTTGCCTTCTCAGGTGGGGCGGGTATTGTAAGGAGTTCCTGATATGCAGCCAGATGAAACCCAATCATCAACCTTTACAGGGTTGTTGGTACCAGTCCAAAAGGCTGATGGGCCCTGGACTTCCCTCTTGGTTGATTTCATTGTGGAACTACCTGTCTCTGATGGTTATGATTCCATCATGGTGGTGGTGGACCTGTCATGGAAACGGCAGAAGAAGTTTAGACCAGCCTGCCAGTCAGGATGTGTGAACACCCAAAAAGCAAGCCAGAATGCCAGAGGCATTGCCAACTGTATGACTTGATATGGAGCTGGGAAATGTGATACCACAAAGTGGTGGTGCAACAACAGGGTAAGGAGTATCCCAACGACAAACCACACTGAACCCATTCCCAACTCAGTGGTTCTAACTGCAGGAGGTGGGATTACTGGGATAGTTTTGACAAGATTCTTGGCTTGAGAGGCCAACTCATTGGGGGCAATAGGGAGATGGATTCTTTCTTTCCATTGTTGTACATAGGGCCATAAGATCCCCATGTATTGTTGTCAGAAGTTCATAAGAGCGGGGTTGTAAAACCAAAAGTGTCAGACTCGCTGGGCCCAATCAGTGATAGAGGGAGCCATAGTGACCAAAAGAATTGGTAAAGTCCACCTGGAGTGCTGGGCGATGGACCACCAGGGAAATGCCATCTGGGATGCGGTCAGAACAGAAAATATAAAAAATTTGATTTTTTTAGCAAAATTTTATTTGGAAAGGAAAGTAAGAAAATTGACCAACAATTTTCTCAGTGCCATGCAACTGATTAAATAGTGGTCAATTGGGTAGTGACAGGATGGGGTTGGGACCCACAAATTTGACCTAACCAGCAAATTGTTTGGGAATGGGCGGGTTTATTCTTTGGGAACTGACATCACAAAATTTGGCGGTGGGCTGAGTCTCTGTCAGTTTGACCTCAAACGTCTGAACCAGGGCTCAACTACATTTCTGACAGGTTAGCATGATGGCATTTGGCCTGACAGGGATGGGAATCCCCAAGGCCATCCCATATAGGGATGGGTCCATTTGGTTGGGAACAGGTTTGGGATGGCCAACCCACCCACGCTCAGTCATTTAACCATTTGTTTGGTCAACAGCAGCACATTGGGCGCAATGCCCAAATTACTATCAGAGGGCTTCAAACCCTCATCATGGCGCCCAATATTTGTTCTACTGGTTTAGTGATTGAATTGGAACCATCAGGCGATCCAGCCAATATCTCATTCTTCATGCTTTTACAGCCATTCAAATTTTGGGCATCAGCCAGATTGCCAGCTGAATTAGATCTGACCAATTTCAATTTGGTAATCTCAGCACAGATTTCACTAATTCCCCACAACAGTTCTGCTGAGGTAAGTGTGGGTATTGGGGGTGGGATCCAAAGCGGACGAGCTGTTACCCATCGCTCATCTACTATGTGAGCGAGATCGCCCTGAGTGATGAGAGGTACCACCATCCTCTTTGGTGTCTTTTTATTTGGGAATGGGAAGATGACCCAATTGAGAGCCAAAGGACATTCCCCAAGACTTACATTACCCTTTCCTTTTTCCAAAGGAATGGCACCCCCACTGGGAAACTGCGCCAGAGCCACATTCTTGTGTGCTTTAGGTAACTTGATAGCCATAATTGTCGCGATCTTCTGAGGAGGGCGGGGAGCCTCAGGGTGGGATGCGTGGAAGGCTTTGACCAGGGCCATGCAATTCGCGCAATTGCGCGCCTTGACCCAACTATTTTTGTAGGCTGGTATCCTTTCCAGGCCACAAGATATTGGACTGAACGTCATGACTTGCGAGATGCCAGGATAGCCTCTACCTCAGCTTCTTCCTCATTATTGATGATGATCAGTTCTGGGTCCATGGGAATTACACCCTTGAAGGGCGACAATTGGGAAACATGGAAAACTGGGTGCTGCTTCCAATGCGCGGGAAGCTTCAAGTGGAACGCCCCATTACCCAATACTTCCTCCACTAAGTGAGGACCCAAACGCTTACTGGCAAACTTGCAGGAAGGGGTTTGAATTTGCAAATGGCGGGTATCAAGCATGACATAGGAACCCACCATAAAGTCATGACCCAGAAGGCGCTTACAGTCCACAAATCACTTATAGTCATTGATGGCTTTGGTGAGGTGTTCCCACACTAAGGCTTGAGTTGATCAAATATGGGTAGCATGATCCGCGGCAGCTTGAACCTCAGGTCACAAGCATGCCCTGACTGAAAACGATGGGTTATAACCCAACGTTGCTTCATATGGTGAAAACCCCATGGATGCATGGATCCCATTATTGTATGCAAATTGAGCGAGAGGCAAGTCACCGGCCCAAGTATCCTGCGCTGCTGTAGCATAGCAACGCAGGTACTGTTCAAGAACTTGGTTAACCCGCTCAGTCTGACCATCAGACTGGGGGTGATATGCCATGGATTGACAGGGGGTTATCTTCAGGATCAATAGGAGTTCACTCCAAAAGCGTGCAGTAAACTGAGTACCCCAGTCACTAACAATTTCCTGGGGAAGACTGAACATCAAAAACACATGTCATACAAAAAGATGGGCAGTTTCTTCTGACATAATTGTGGAAGTGCAAGGGATAAAAAGGGAAAATTTTGTAAAGTGATCCACCACTACCATCACCGCTGTGAACCCATTAGAACAGGGGAGATTGACAATAAAATCTATGGACACCGAGGTCCATGGACCTTCCGCCTGCTGTAAAGGGTGTAGGAGGCCATTCTTACTGGAGCAATCTGACTTGGCCCTAGCACAAGTAACACAATTGGCGATCCAAGCTGGGACCTCTTTGGTCAGTCCTGCCCAATTGAAGGTTCACTTGATCAGATCAATGCATTTCTTGTTACTGGGATGTCCAACCGTGGGGGGATCATGGTGTGCGCGGAATACTTTTGGGCGGAAGGAGGGGGAACCCAAACATGAGAATGGAAGTAAATGAGTCCCTCTTCTAAGGAGTATAGGGAGTGTTTGGGACTCGAGTGAGCCAACTGCTCAACCAACTCCACGCCCTCAGGGCAGGCCATTTGACCAGCTAACACCTGGGCCAATAATGGATCATCAGGAGACAACGCGGCGGAGGAAACAATGGAGGGAACAATTGACAGAATCTGAGTGGCAGGGATCATGGTAACGAGATCCACTTCCTCAGGTTCCAAGGGACAGTGAGCAGGGCTACAGCTTAGGAAATTGGGAAGGACATTGAGCGCACCTTTGACAAATTCATATTTGAAGTTAAAACTGCACAGGTCCTGATAGGTTTGGGCCTGCCAGTGCACCAATTTTTGGGGTTTGCAGAAATACAAGAGAGCCTGGTGATCCATGCAAACTGTTAGCTCATGATGAGCACCTTGCAACAGGTATCACCAATGAGTTAATGCCCATGCAACAGCAGCCAGTTCCTTGTCATAAATGGCCCAAGACTGCTCCATAGTAGTGAATTTTTGGGAAAAATAAGCGACCAGATGTTCAAGACCATTGTGGTCCTGAAGCAGCACCGCGCCCACTGCTACCAATGAAGCATCACATGTGACAATATATGGTTTGGTGGGATTGGCATGTTTCAAAATGGGAGGAGACACAAACACCTCCTTGATCAATTCAAACGCCTGCTGGCATTTGGGGGTCCAACAAAATGGTACATTTTTTCCAGTGAGGGGATGGAGCGGGGCGGCCAACTGGGAAAGTGTGGGGGAAATTTTTTCAAAAAAATGATAGTTCCCAAGAAACTCCAAAGTTGCTTCTGTGTAGTCAGAGTTGGCCATTCTCAGATCACATCTAATTTGTTGGGAGGGATAGCGACACCTTCTTTGAGAACCAGGTTTCCAGAAATGTGACCTCTTCCTTATAAAACTCGCACTTGGAAGCTTTGAGGAACAGCCCTGCTTTATGCAAAGCGACCACCACCGCTTCCAAGTCAATAGCATGTTGTTCAGGAGTTGGGGAATGAACTAGGATATCATCAATGTATGCAATAGCACAAGAGAACTGGAGATCCCCTAACGCGTTGTCAATCATTTGTTGAAACATAGCAGGAGCATTTTTCAACCCAAAGGGCATTACGCGAAATTGAAAAATGCCTCGCCTCATTCAGATTGCGGTCAACCATTCCTGTCCTTCCATCACCCAAATTTGGTTGAAAGCGTTCACCAGATCCAGTTTTGAAACACACACGGATTTGGCAATTGCCTGACTGATTGTCTGCTCTAAAGGCAATGGGTAGGGATCTGTAACTGTTATTTTGTTCAAGTGACCATAATCCACACAAGGATGGAGCGATCCATCCAATTTTCTTGCAAAGACAATAGGGGAGGCGATGGGTGAGGTCTCTTTGAACAACCAACCTTTTTTAACATATCATCCAACCAGGTATTGAGTGCAACCTCTTCCTCCGCTGTATGAGGATACAACGGGCAGTTGATGTTCACCAACTCCACGGTTGTCCAAATCCACAATCATACCTAGTATGTTTTGGCAGATGATCCGCTTTTTCCATGTCAAAGATTCTCCAATATTGCATTAAGCTTTCAGGAAAATTGGCCAGAATGCCCGCAGAAGTAACTAAGGTAGTGATAGAGCTGGTCCCTTGTATTTTTTTGAGGGTGTTGATCAAAGGGAACTCTCCCTCTGAATCATCATTGGTAAATGACAACGTATTAGACTCTAAATGAATCTTCACATGTTGTTCACGCCACCATCCCACACCCAAGATCACCAGGAATACCAAGTTTGGCATGGCCAAAAAATGATTGCAGAAGTTATATTGGTGGATTGAGAAGTGTATCAGCTGGCAAATGACATATGAAGACTGGTAAGCAGATGAGGCCACCATTACTGAGGAGCCCACATCCATTTCCAGTTTTAATTGCTGTGCCAACTCAACACTCATGAAGTTCCCCGCTGCTCCAGTATCCACCAGAGCTTCAAAGGAGACATGATGCGGACCAATACTGATTTTCATAGGGACAAGGAAATAAGCAGAATTCTGTTTATTGGGAGATTTGACTGACTCATGGATGACTGAAGAAATAATGGGTATGTCAGGACCAGGATCAGGGTTCTTAGCTGGGGCGAAAATTGGAAGTACAAGTGTGGGGGAAATCATTTCCTCTGTCTGGGCTTGAACAGAATCATTAATAGTTAACTCTGGAAATGCCAACTCAGACTCAGGGGTTATGGCAGGGTTGGGACCCACGTCAACTGCTATTTTGATGACAGGCGCATCATCTACATCTTTGTTAGGAAATCCTATCATAAAGTTCCCCTTCTGATATGGGGAAACGTGGCGAGGTAACGCTTTGATAGTAGTTGCAGTGGCACATATTTGATCTACTGATTCCTGGATGGTAGACCAGACCACGTGATGAGCAGGAAACTGAATCCAAGCTCGCTCTAAAGACTGCCTGAAGCATATTGATAGATAGGCCTGACGCGGGAGCCAGCTCACAAAAGGTAGAAATCAGAGAAGCCAAACTAGGGGCTTTGACCATGGCAAGGAGCAGTCTGAATAAGTGGTCTGATTGGGACACAAGGGGTTTTAAGGCGGCTGATACAACAGCCATCAGGGGGATGGAGTCTCCTTCTTGTGAGGAAGAACGCAAAAGACTTCTCACCCAACGCGGGCATCTCCATCCATGGCATCTAACAACGCGAGCCCTTGTTGGGCATGAGATATTGCAGAAGCATTATTGAGTGTGATTGTTGTCCACATTTGTACTTCAGCGAGAGCGTCAAGAACCTGATTGGCGATCTCTTGGGAGGGGATACTTGATCCTTTTCCTGGGCTGGAGGAAGTAAGAGAAGATGCAGTCTGCACATCTTGGGTGGCTTGAAGAAGGTTTCCCAAAATAGAGCGGATGCTTCTCCCAAAGTCAGAAAGTGACCAAACAAACAACAAACAACACACAACTGATTGTACGTTCATCTGGTAGAGGGTAACCACTGCAGCGCCCAATTTGAAAAACCAAGGCGGAAGTGGCTGGGAATAATGGTTGGTCAATTATGTCATGGAAATGGCAGAAGAAGTTTAGACTGGCCTGCCAGTCAGGATGCGTGAACACCCAAAAAGCAAGCCAGAATGCCAGAGGCATTGCTGACTGTATGACTTGATATGGAGCTGGGAAATGTGATACCACGAAGTGGTGGTGCAACAACAGGGTAAGGAGTATCCCAACGACAAACCACACTGAACCCATTCCCAACTCAGTGGTTCTAACTGCAGGAGGTGGGATTACTGGGATAGTTTTGACAAGATTCTTGGCTTGAGAGGCCAACTCATTGGGGGCAATAGGGAGATGGATTCTTTCTTTCCATTGTTGTACATAGGGCCATAAGATCCCCATGTATTGTTGTCAGAAGTTCATAAGAGCGGGGTTGTAAAACCAAAAGTGTCAGACTCGCTGGGCCCAATTGGTGATAGAGGGAGCCATAGTGACCAAAAGAATTGGTAAAGTCCACCCAGAGTGCGGGGTGATGGACCACCAGGGAAATGCCATCTGGGATGCGGTCAGAACAGAAAATAAAAAAAATTGATTTTTTTGGCAAAATTTTATTTGGAAAGGAAAGTAAGAAAATTGACCAACAATTTTCTCAGTGCCATGCAACTGATTAAATAGTGGTCAATTGGGTAGTGACAGGATGGGGTTGGGACCCACAAATTTGACCTAACTGGCAAATTGTTTGGGAATGGGTGGGTTTATTCTTTGGGAACTGACATCACAAAATTTGGCGGTGGGCTGAGTCTCTGTCAGTTTGACCTCAAACATCCAAACCAGGGCTCAACTACATCTGATGGTTAGCATGATGGCATTTGGCCTGACAGGCGATGGAATCCCCCAAGGCCATCCCATATAGGGATGGGTCCATTTGGTTGGGAACGGGTTGGGACAGCCAACCCACCCACGCTCAGTCATTTAACCATTTGTTTGGTCAACAGCAGCACATTGGGCGCAATGCCCAAATTACTATCAGAGGGCTTCAAACCCTCATCAATGGCGCCCAATATTTGTTCTACTGGTTTAGTGATTGAATTGGAACCATCAGGTGATCCAGCTGATATCTCATTCTTCATGCTTTTACAGCCATTCAAATTTTGGGCATCAGCCAGATTGCCAGCTGAATTAGATCTGACCAATTTCAATTTGGTAATCTCAGCACAGATTTCACTAATTCCCTGCAACAGTTCTGCTGAGGTAAGTGTGGGTATTGGGGGTGGGATCCAAAGCAGATGAGCTGTTACCCATCGCTCATCTACTACATGAGCGAGATCACCCTGAGTGATGAGAGGTACCGCCATCCTCTTTGGTGTCTTTTTATTTGGGAATGGAAGATGACCTGATTGAGAGCCAAAGGATGTTCCCTGAGACTTACAAAATAGTAGCCTCCCGCTGTGTTAAAAGAAGACTTGAGTACCTGGTATCCTGGAAAGGGTTTGATGCTGCAGAGAACAGTTGGGAAACAGCATGCAACTGTGTGCATGCCTAAGATCTGAATGAAGCCTTCCAAAAGCATTTCCTTCAGGCTACTGGATCTCAACCCAAACCAATCGTTGCTGTCATGAAGTTGGCCCCAGCCCACAAGAACTTTTCCCTTGCGCAAGGCTCTGGAGGGGGTTGAGCCCCATCAGGAGGAGAGGGTAATGTCATAGTTAAATGATACCAAAGTGAGGACTGACTCTAAAGATAAGGCTGGGCAATAGGAAGCCCAGAAGTGAAGTTTCAGGCCCTCCCCTGACCTCAGGCACACACTAGACCAATGCTGGGTACAAGCCAAGTATGCCCAGGTTGGCACTAGTGAGGTGCCTAACGCCCAGCCCCTTACATCGGCCCAGGCGTTAAAATGGACAGTTTACACTATTAATGTGGATGGTTTGATTTGGTTAGTTGAGGAATGGGGTTTTGAAACCTGTTCCATTTATAAAATCATGCATTCAGGTCAGATCCAACTTCAATCAATTACTTAAGTGGAGTCAGTTTTGGTGTTTACTACCAATTCAGATGGTAGTGTTTTTCTATTGGTGTATTGGTGCTTGGGACCGCTTTGGCAGACCCCAAATTCCCCCAACAAAGTTTAATTATGTTCTACCCCAACCAACAGTCCTTGTTGGTTGACTTCCCAATAAAATTTCCCCATCTTACCATTTTTATTAAAATGCTATTCTGAACAATCCTGTGCATGGACCCCTTAGAGGAGGTCTCATGCTACATTTACCAAACAATTTTACAGATGATCTGGTTAGCCCCTACTGCACTGTTGGTTTGCCCAGGTTCCCTCCATCCTGGGATGCTTACCCGTTTCCCCTTTGTGCACTGCATCATTTTTGGTTGTAATTTTATTATAATAATTGCACTCTTTCCCTTGAGTTATTCTTGCTCCAGCATCCTCTGCTGGGCTCTGGTAACTTTGGTATTAACAGCTGGTTTCCATGTGTTGGCTCTGTGCACTGAGCACCACCATGCTGGAAACAGGAGAGTTTATAGACACTCTCATTACAGATTTCATAACAGCAGTCAATTGGAGATACTAGTATAATCCTTAAAGTTAACAATTAGATTCTCCAATCTCTATGAAAATAAATATAAATAAAAGTCATTGTGTGTATATATATGGGTATGAGACACATTATCTCCTGAACAAATGAACCTAAGATAGCCAAACTTTCACAAATTCTTTATTAATTTTGGGAAGTGACAAAGACTATTTTTTAAAAAAATCATAATAATATTAATTAAAGTTATATACAAGATTTAAAAATAATATATAAAATTTAAAAATTATATAAGATTTTAATGGTAATCGGTATATTTGGTATATCGAGGAGTGGATAGCATAGCGGTGTGGTGGTTCCTGCTCACTCTGGGTCGGTTTTGATCGAAATATGTTCGAAACCAGCACAGGATAAAAACTCGGCGCGATATATTTGTCCCAAGATCGACCCGCCTCGTTTAAATTTCTTATATTCGGTATATCATTTTGGGTAAGCGTTTTGATAATATTTGTTTGATTTGATAGGTTATTGGTTTTGGTAAGCGGATGGTAGTTTTTGGTTGTTTTATAGGGTCAAATTAGGGGGGTGGAAGGCGAGTCGGTAGGGCGTACGGCTACCAACCTGAAGGTTGCGGGTTCGATTCCCGCCCTTCGCACATCGATCGGGGTGCCAGCCGAAGGAAGCTATTGGCGGTTAGTAGGTATAACACGAAAACCTTACCCATGACGTAACCAGAAAAATCCGAGTCCCGATCCGGAGGTGAAAAAAAACTTTCTACGACAGAGTTGACCCTGCTCAGGTTTCATATCGATACTTTCTTTCTCTATTTCGGTAATGTCCGTCCCCTGGTCGGCTTGCCTCGAATAAATATAGGGTCAAATTGGATTTGATCAAGTGGTTAGTGGTTTTTGGTTGAATCGATGGGCTCGATAGTTTCAGGTCAGTAATTATTATTTTAGTAGATTTGATAAGTTCAATTGGCTTTGGCTAAATGGTCTATGGTTTAGTTAATTCGATAAATCCAATTAGTTTTGCCGAGTGGTTAGTAGTTTTTGGTTAATTCAATAGGCTAACTAATTTTACCAAGTGGTTGGTGGTTGGTTAATCTGATAGGTTTAATGGTTTCTGAACTTATTGATGGCAATCTACCATTATAAAAACTAAACAATCGATTAGAATCATCTGGTAAATAATAAATCCAAGCAAAGCTGGGAAAATTGGCTAGTAAAAATGGATTTCAAAGTTTACAATTAGATTTTCTTAACAGGAGTATTCAACCAATAGGATCATATTTATAACTAGTAGCATACCCGTGCTTCGCTACGGTGTTTATATCTTGCCAGTCGATTCTAAATTCTTTTAGTTTTTATATTGGTAGATAGCAAGGGTGGTTAGCCGAGCAGGTAAAACTGCCTCCCCCTTAGTGCAGGTTTTGAGTTCGAAACCTGTACTGGCCAGAAAAATTCTCGATGTGGTATATTTGTCCCAAGGTCGATCCACCTCGAACAATTTTTTATATTGGTAGATAGCCATCAATAAATTCAGAAACCATTAAACCTATCGAATATTCTAACTTCCAACCACTTAGCCAAAGTCAATTAAACCTGCCAGATTAACTAAGCCATTAATCAATTACTTGAAACTATTGAGCACATCGAATCAGTCAAAAAACGAACTACTACTCTGCAGAAACAAATTATTAAATTTACAAAAAAGTCAAAGCCTACCAACCACTTATCAAAACCTATGAGACTATTGAATTAAATGAATATGAAAATGCTTAGCCAAATTGCTATATATCTAGAATTAGAAACATAAGTTTTAGATCTTATACAGAACTAATATTAAAATTCATATGAATTTTATTAAAAAATAGTATATTACAATCCTCAAACTTTTTTTAAGTACTTGTAAAAAGTTTAGTGATTTTTTATTTATTTATTTATTCATAAGATAATACATCCTATATAAATAAATAAACAGAAGGATACTTTTGTAAATAAAAAGTTTAGGCTAATTCTTGTTGATATCCAATTTAGCATAGATTTGTTTGTGGGTTTAAAGTTTACCAGAAGATCCTAATCGATTCTTTTTTAAATTGGTAGATGGCTACCGATAAAATTAAGAAATCAAATTATATTGACTCAATATAAAATTATCAACCACTCAGCCAAAACCAATTAAACTTATCGAATTAACTAAAACATCAACCATTTACCTGAAACCATTGAGCCCATCGAATCAATCAAAATCCTCCAACCACCCAGTCATAACCAATTAACTTATTGAATCAACCAATCACTAACCGCTTACTAAAAACCATTAAGCTTTATAACAACCCAAAACCACCAACCGCTTGGCAAAACCATTTAAACTATCGAATCAACCGAATGTCAAATTGCTCTGCAGTAACAAATACCGATTTCTAATAAAAATATATAAAATTTTCACTTCTTACATATAAAACCTTTAATTTTATTATAAAAATTAAAAATCAGGCTTCGAGATGCACATGGACCCCCTCCCATCACCTATACCCAAATTTTCAAAGCTCTAAATGCTGTAGTTTTGGCTGGGCATCGCACACACTTGCTTTTATTAATATAGATAAACCATGGCAGGTAGTATTTCAGTCATCGATATAGGAGCTCAAAATTTATTACTATAGTAACAAGTAAATAAACAAATGATATTTACCGGCATCAACTGCCTAATAAAACCATTGAACCTATCAAATCAACCAAATAACTTCAAACTAATAGCTGAAACACCAAGAAAAATGCTCACCACCCAGTCGTAGAATAGTTTTGCAGCATATATGTTTATTCGAGGTATGCCGACCCCTGGTCGGCATACCAAGTGATTTAAAGAATCGATTTAAACCCATTGTGCAGAACTTAAGTCGATGAAAGTTTTTCAATAGCTTCAGACAAACCTTGGGTTATCTAAGATTTATTAAGAAATCAGCGAATTTTACTTACTTTTCGCCAATAGGACTCTAGGGCTAGCACCAAGTATTTGGAAGGAAAGGTATATTCAAACTCGCAACGCTAGGGTAGTAGTCGGACGCGCTACCGATTGTCACCACCCTTCTTTAGTATAAAGTATTGAAACAGCTGTATCAGTATCCTAGAAAATAGCTAAATCAATACAGAAAGCCTATTGTATGGGGTTAAATTTGAAAGTAATTATTTAAACGTCGATCTTGATGAAACTATAGTATGCTGGAATAACTGTACGTGGCAATCATTATTTGCTACGCTTTATCAATTTAAAAGAATTAGTCAAACTACTTTTTAGTTTTGGATCGTCCATTTAGCAATTTCTACCTCAATAAATTTTAAAAGCTGTTAAAGGAGCCCAAGGTCAAAAATGAGCGACTAATTACAACTATCTACTAAAATATATTGTTTATTCGAGGTAATATTATCTACTAAAATATAATTGTAGACTCTGTTTTATATACAAAATCACCAGAGGAACGATGGAATAACGTTACGAATAAGAGAAAATGGCGTAACTGGCAGTCAGTTTGTGGGAAATGCCAACCCTCCTACAAATCTAGTGAATAGTTATATCATAAAACAGAGAACAGTTAGCCTTACCCTTTTTAAAAAGTAGACATTAGGGTTAAGTTATGAATAATTGTTTAGGATCTCAAACAGTCTTTGCAAGTCCAATATTCATAGGTAGTTGTGGAAATAATATTATATTTTGGATTTCCTACAATCAAAGGAATGGTAAGCTCGATTGCTTTTGACTAAACAATTCTTTTGGAGGTGAGTGATGAATTCTATACTCCAGAATGTTTTTAGCACTAGTGGTGCCCAACCCAAAAGGGGGAGCCGCCACGCATCTACCCTCCTGAATGTTGGATCAGCGCTATTAACCCTTTCAATGATTTGACGCATATATGCGTCCAAAAAATGGGAGTTCATATAAATATAATAATTATAAGTATAACGTGGTAACGTTTTAAAAAACGTTTTTATTTTTGCAAAGTTCACACTTTTCATAATTTTACAATAGATTATTGTATTGTCATGAGAGATACATAAGTGAGCCAAATTTCAAAGCTCTAGCTAGTCTGACCATCTAGTACTAAAAAAAGCTCTAGCTAGTCTGGAAGGTAGCTAACTCGAACATTCGAATCAACCAATCACCAACTGCTTGGTAAAACCAAACTTGTCGAAACAACCAAAAACTACCAAAACCAAGTAACTTATTGAATCAACCAATCACTAACCGCTTACTAAAAACCATTAAGCTTATTAATCAACCTAAAACCACCAACCGCTTGGCAAAACCATTTAAACTATCGAATCAACCAAATATCAAACTGCTCACCCTTAGCGATATACCAGCTATCATCGAAACATATAGGACTTTCACTTGTTACATATAAGATTACTATAAAAATTAAATTTTTCAATGGATTATTATATTATCATCGGATATACATAAGTGTGTCAAATTTCAAAGCTCCAGCTAGTCTAGAAGCTAGTTAAAAATCAATCGCAAGATTCCACTACAAACAAACAGACAGAAACAGACACGCAGCAATTGGAGAAAAAAGTTTTAATAAAAACGCATATATGCGCCCAAAAAATGAAGGTGATGTAAATCTAAGAATTCATATATGCATCCAGGAAATAATAGTTACATATTTTTATTTAAAAGTTTGCTGAATATTTATGTTACAGACAAGGATTAAAATACTTATAAAAAGTGTAAACGGTGGCTAAGAAATTTGCACAAAATTTAAGGCCAAAAATAAAGGATTTTGTTTCGAAAATCAGTGAAAGGGTTAATTAGTAACATAAATTCTAAGCCCAAAAAGTGGTTAAACGCTTTAATTCCATGAAACCCTACAGGGCAAACATTATTAATGCCAGATTGTAGATAAAGAGATATGAATCAATAGGCACATTTCTTACCATTGACAAACCTTATCTGGAGTTGAGACGCATATGTTATTTAGATCGGCGGTCATTGAAATTCTATAACTTTTAAGTCTTGAATAAATCACATGTTGGATTAATTTTTAGATCGACAAAAAGAAACACTATATAAGCCTTGGTTAAATTCATTCTACTCATGTTGAATTTAATAATGACGTTAGCACTAGTGTATGGATTCAAACAACCTCATGTCAACCGACATCGTAGTATGACTCTTTATAACTATACCAACGTTGGAATATTTCTAGAAGATAGTTTAGTTTGTGGAGGCGTGCAAGTTGCCCCACGCGCTGTCCTCACATTGGCTTCCTGCATAAAAAGCCATTTTAAGCTCCGCGTATTCCATGACCTGATGTTCGTAGATTCTAAGAGGAGCTCACAATACAAATTCAAGACAATAATAACCCACCCCAAGTTCAGAGTTAAGCTAGTGCCCTATTACAATTTAGCTTTGTTCCAAGTTTACTCTAAGAATGGCAAGTTGAGAAACATACCTAGTCTTCTGAACCAAAATGAGCCACTTAATATCATCAGTTGGACCAGTTATAGAGCCAAAAGATACAAGTTGATTGAATCTCATCAAATTCAACCAAGTGATCTGGTCTCTTGCAAACATATTGATAAGAGGCTCCTCTCTACTAATGACCAATTCTGCGTTATAAACCCAAAAAATGTTTCTCTCTGTTCAATGCTACCAGGATCAGCTCTAGTGTCTAAAAGAAAAGGACAATTGATAGGACTGCTCTCTTGGACAAGACCTTGTCTCTTAGAGGCAGTGCTTCCTTCACAAATCTTAGCACTTTCAAATCTTGGATTAGTACTTTAAGCTAGATTTACTATTTAACTCAGTTTCAGTTTTTATTAAAGTTAATATTCTAGTTAAAAAGCATAATTAAGTTTATAATCATATCGTCTTTTTTATAATGAAAATCTTAATCCTTTAATCATATTAGTATATAAAATTTCATGACAATATTATTTGAGTTTTTAAACAAATACAAATATTAGCTGATTAAAAAGCATTTATTGGGCACAAACCTTTTATGCCATCAATTATGTGTTACAAAAAACTAGATATGACCAACTTTTGACTGGCTGTAACCAATATGCATTACATTTTGTCGTTTATCATTTAAATGCCCAGTATTTTATACAGTTTTTGAATTTCTCCTCAAGTCTTATGGCTATATGACGTCTTTGGTAGAGTTTGATGTTATACCTTGAATAATTCCACCTTGCCTTCTTAGTTAATTTGGTAAACCCATTAATGCAAAAAATTCTACTTTTGCATTAAGTACTAGCTTTACCCTTTAATTAAAGGGAAAAGGATTTTGCGTCTATATCCATAATGATAAACTTTATCTAATGAACCATATTGTATCTGATTAGATTTTTAAACTTTTAAATTTTATTCGAGGTGGGCTGACCTGGGGATAATACCACACCAATTAAGGGGAATCGAAGAAATAGAAAGGAGGATAAAACCTGGAAAACCTCCACGCGCGGCGTATGATAGGCCAGGAACTCCATGGACCGCCTTTACTATTCGCTATCACGGTTCGGGGCATTGGTGCGCAACGCCAACACAGTCATAGTTGTCCCCTACCCAAAGTTCCTGTACTGGAATCGAACTCGGGGAGGCAGTAGAGGGTCCATATTTTACCACTGGGGTATCCTCCCTTTCCATACTAACAGTCTAGTAGTGAATAAAATATTTCTAAATTCATTTGGTTTTTCTATAATATGCTATACTTATTATTATTTATTAGTGTACATCATTAAATCCACTATACTATAAAGTTCTATAGTTTTCAGTTTCTTTTAGTAAGCTGAACAATAGATATTATGCCAGTATGTGCCCTAAACTACAATAATTAGGCCTTTTGCTCATTAAGATCGCATATAAATAGAATTTGGGAAAGATTTAGTTACATATGGATGATGCCTAGTATATATAGGTATGTTAGTCATCAACCTTCAAAGATGCTATCAGATCTATTGGGATAAATTGCAATCTCATATATTTGAAAGATAATCAACCCGATAAATCAGATGCACAAACTAAAACCTTTTTGGTAATATCTAGATCTAGTTTGGGTAGAATCACAATTAATATAAAAGCAAAAAAGTAAACCCAATATTAAAACAAGTAAAGATATCTAGTTAGGTCTTGTATATCTATCTAGTGCAACGTTAGGATTATAGATATGCTGTTTATAACATCTATAACAAACTTAATCTATCATTTAGATCAATATATACTTTATATCCTATCTCCTCTAACTCCTTATAACTGAAATGATAAAGTTATCATTATAAGAGTATGGTTATTTTTAAAAGCCTTATATTTGATATTTGTGCATTTAGAAAAGCCATTGAAAGTTTAGAAATTTTAGTAAATTTGACGTCAGTCTAATAAATACATATAGGTGCCACCACAGTGGTGATATCTTATATAAGGTTTCTAATATCTCAAGTTGAGCATAGTAAGTAGGACTATCACAATATATGTGACATGTCATCTTTTTAATTCGAGGTGGGCCGACCTGGGGACGATACCGCACCGATTAGGGAAGTGAAGAAAATGGGAAAGGAAGATAAAACCCGAAAAACCTCCATGCGCGGCATATGATAAGGACTATCACAATATAGCTTAATAAAAATTGCTATCTTTCATTAAGATAAGATCCTAAATTTGCCATAAGATTATTGGTAGTCTTTTAGGAACCCTGGTCATCCATCCTGTTATAAAATTGGTGATATCCAAGAGATACGCTGATGGATTTGCATAGGGTTCAACTCACTGAGCAAGTAGGAACAACGATATGACGATAGTTGCCTTGGAACAACAAAATAAACTTACAGATAAATATGGAGCACTAGCTCCCGCTACTTCTTTTATTTAATATACTTAATATCTTGGCTTCTTCCAGTTCCATTTACTCTCAACTTACTTAACAACAACCAACCTTTGATCATCTCATCTATATTGTAGCGATTTCAGATGCTACCATTTATATGGCTTAGTAATTTAATTCATCATATCTCATTGGCTCCATCAATTCTTCATTTGTTAATTTCACCATCGCCTAATTCAAGGCAATTTCTCAATAACCTAATATCACCTTATTGTCAAGAGAGTGTCTGTAACTCTCTTGTTCCCAGCAAGGTGATGTGGGATGCAAACCCACATTGCTAGGGAACTAGCCATTAAGAGAATAGAAAATGAGGCACCTAGAATGGTGCTTGAGCAAAGGGTAACCCAGGTGAGGGTGTAAAGCATCGCATATGAGACCAGGTAAGTAAGAAACCTCCCAACTTGAGTAGACACCAAAGGGGAATCCATTGTCAAGGGTAATTGGGCACCAGTAGACTTGGGTGTCTCTGTCATGGTTGGATGATATCATAGTAGAAACTGATGCTAGAGATAAGGCTGGGCAACAGGAAGCCCAGAAGGTGAAACTTCAGGCTCTCCCTGACCTGAAGCACACCTTAGATCAACACTGGGTGCAAGCCAAGCATGCCCAGGTTGATACTAAGGGGGTGCAAAATGCCAGCCTCTGATCTCAGCTCAGGCACTAAAATGAACAATTGATGTTTTAATTGAAGATGGTTCAATTCGCTTGGTTGGAGAGCAAGGGTTCAAGTCCCACTCCAGCTATGAAATTTTAAGCTCAGGTAAAATACAGCTTCAATCAATTACTCAAGTGAAGGCACTTTTAGTATATTTTACTAAAATAGATAGAAGCATCTGTTTATTGGAGCGTCAAGGCTTGGGCAAATTTCTGCAGAACCCAAATTTCCCCAGCACACTTTAAATATGTTTTTGCAACTAACAATCCTTGTTGGTCAACTTTCTTTAAATAAAATACCCATTTTTTTACGTTTAACTTATGGTTCCTTGGGCTAACTTGGTGGCAGACCTCTTTGGGGAGGTCTCCAACTATATGGGCCACTACCTTCTATCGCAATTCACCAAAATCCCAGGTGCTCCCTTGGGCTGCCCAGATCCCCTCCAGATCAAGGCACCCAAGCTCCCTGATGCCAAACTACACTTGATTATGGGCTCCCCTCTGGGGTCCACTCAAGCTGTAATGTTCCTAACTTACCTGGTCTTATATATTGCATTCTACACCCTTGCCTGGGGTACCTTTGGCACAGGCACTGTTCAAGGTGTCTTCTTACCTTTTTTATTAATGGCTAGTTCCCTAGCAATGTGGGTTTGCATCCCACATCACCTTGCTGGGAATGAGAGAGTTAAAGACACTCTCCTGACATTAGTCAACCAACCTTTTTATTATATGTGCATAAAAATTATCCATGTGGGACTTTCGTTATTAGTAAATTGGGTGCGCTGGCCATTTGTCACTGCCACAATGGTGCTCACCACAGTTTTCTCATTTGGTTTTGTATTAATACGTCTCAGCGTTATTTTTGCAACTACCAATTGGGAAGTGCCCACCCTTCCTGCTCATACCTGGTGGTCTCAGACTTTTCACAATCCTAATATTGTGATTCCCCACCTTTCTCCTGAGATTTATTCAGAAATTCATCAAGCCTTAGCTTCCCTTGAGCCAAAACCCTCATTAGGAAAAAAATTTGTCTAGTTCATGTCCACTTTTGCGAGGAGTGGATCTGTTGTCCCATTTGTCTCCTGAAGCAGGTGACTGGGTTTTTGCAGTACTCTGCACACAGCCGCTCTTGTGGTGAGCAATAGGGGGTTTGGAACAAGTCTTGGAGCAGAATTGACCTGATGAAGCATCCCTCCATTCCTTCTTTGAGTTCTTTCTCTGCGTCAAGTGGATCGTCCAATGAAAGTATACTTGAGTGAATTCTGCAAAAAAGCCCAGGCTTTGCCATTAACTGATGAGGTTAAAACGTCATTTATCTGTTTGACCTTGGATATATTAATGCAAAGCTCCCCGATTTGGCAGTCGCCTCCTTCCAAATTCAATCATCTTGTCAAAACCCTTTAGGGTAGTTTCTCTGCCCCAACCCAGAAGGGGCCAGGTAATTTGGCCATCATCGGATCAAATCATATAAATACAGAGGTTGAAAAGTCATGCGCGCCTCTGGAAATGAGGAAGTCTTATCCTTTGAATCCTTCTACTTCTTCCAAATTTGGAACTGTACAGAGGTCTAGCATCGAGAATGATGTAAAGGTTTCAGATGATTCCGCCACAATGATGTCACCCATGGTCATCCCTATAAATACTGCCTCCTCGACTAGTGAGATTTCCTTGAATCGTGAGATGCTTCCCACTGATTTCCTCCCCATCTTGGTAGAAATTGGGAACATTGAAGGGTTTAAACCCGCATTTTACAAAAATGATTCCATTACCATTTTTTCTCCCCAACACATTTCTGAGGTGCATGTTGAGGCATTGGCTCCGGGCCTGGGGGTGATGGCCCTGGATAACGATGCACACTGAACCCTTGGAATGAGTGGGGTTCATTCGAACAAAAAAAGGTGTTTTATAATGTGAGCGTTTTATCCCAAAATAAACCATTTATTTGTTCATATGGTCTGGATGAGGACTCAATTTCAGTTTATCAGATTACTCCTGAGAACCTTTGTTTGACCCCTACCATGATTAGGGGTTCCCAGGAAGTGGAGAAGGAACTTCGCCATAAATATAAAGATGTATATGCACCTGCAGAAGGTGTGGTAGGATATGTGGCCTCAATAGTAAGAGTGGCCCACTATCCCTCCCCCTTTTATGATTCCAAAACATACCCTGATGGCTTGTTCAAGCCAGAGGAAGAATTTTCTGGTGAGTTGATGGCATTTTCTGCACTGAATAAATCCCATTCTGGATACTTCTTGTTGACTGCTACTCTTACTTCCTTTATGGAAAGTTCAGCACAGCTATTTTGGTGGATACTGGTGCCTCAAATAATTTTATTGACCAAAACCTTGCTGACTACCTTGAGTTGAGTTACTCACCCGGTGGTATGGTTAGAGGTGGGGCTTCTAGAGGTATCCCCACACTGAACGTCAGAGAGTCAGTCAATTTTCAGGTAGGGTCTTATCTATTGTCTGACCAGTTTCAAGCTATCAGAAACCTCTTGTTTCCCATCATTTTGGGTGTGGAGTGGTGGCGGAAGTTTGACGTCAAAACTAATTTGAAAGAAAACACTTTATCCTTGTTTTTGACAAACGGTCACCAGTTGATTGTTACTTTGTCTGAGGATAACATCCAAGGCAAATTACCCTATTGGACCAATGTTCCCAGTCCGTATCTTGCCCCTTTGCTGAAGCCCACTGTGGGACTTTCCTTACCTTCCTGTTTGGAGGAGTTGGCATCTTCTTTTGATGCAGCTTCAGCTAGTACGCTACCAGAACATTCTGAGTTTGATTGTGAATTTAAACTTACTGTGGATCTGGTGCATATTTCTTCCCTCATATACCCATTGACTGTCCAGGAGGAAGAGGTTTTGGATGTATGGGTGAAGGAGCAGTTGGCCAAAGGTGCCATCTTTCAGCGTACCTCCCCTGTTTGCTCCCCACTTCTCTTTGTGGAGAAGGCTGATGGAACTTTACATCCGTGTGTCAATTATGGAAACTTAAATAATGTGACTGTACCCAACCTCCATCCCATCCCTTTAGATTCCCAGATTGCGCGCTATGTGGAGAAGGCGAAAGTCTTCTCCAAGCTGGACTGCCTCAATGCGTTCAATCATATTCTGATATAGAAGGTCCAGGAATGGTTAACTGCATTCCGCACCAAAAAGGAATTTTCCAGTTCCGGGTTATGCCCTTTGGGCTTAAGAATGCCCCTGCCATCTTTCAACGCCGCATTGATGCGGCGTTGGGAGACTTGTTAGGGGTATGTGTGGTTGCCTACATGGATGACATTCTGGTATTTTCCCCTGATCATGAGTCACATGCAGTACACCTTTGACAAATAGTGGAGAGATTGAGGGCTGCTTGCCTTACCCTCAAGATTAGTAAATGCAAATTTTTCAAGTCCCAGGTTACTTTTCTGGGCAACGTCGTTTGTGACCAGGGCCATATGATAACTCCAGACAAGGAGAAGGCTATTTGTGAGTGGCCTACCCCCACCTCTGTCAAGGAACTGAGGAGCTTTTTGGGTACATGTACATTCCTCAAGAAGTTCACACCCAATCTCTCTGAGGTGGCAGCTCCCTTATATAAGGCTAGCGGGGCCAAGATGCTTCAGTGGTCCCCCATTTTGGAGGATGCTTTCCAGGCTGTGAAGTGCACCTTGTTATCCACATCCATCCTTCGCCATATTGATCCTGCAAAGAAGTTCATTGTGTCCTCAGATGCTTCCAACTTCGCCATTGCGGCTGCCCTGTTACAGGTGGGTGAAGATGGGTCTGAGCATCCCGTGGTATATTTTTCTAGGAAAATGTCTCTGCATGAGCTAAACTACGCCGTATATGACAAGGAGTTATTAGAAGTGGTGGAGGCGCTGATTTATTGGCTAAATATTTACATGACTATTCCCAACCATTCCAGGTATGCACAGACCACCGAGCCCTGTTGTACTACCGTGCTCCACATGTTTTAACACCACGTCAGACCCGTTGGCATGAGACCTTTTCCCTATTTACATTTTCCTATGAGTTCACCAAGGGCAAGGAGAATGGTTTGGCGGATGCTTTGAGCTGCAACCCTGCTTTGGCTCCCAATCAAAAGGAGGTAGAGATTCACAACACCCAGTTGATGATTCCACCAAGTATGATTCTGCCTCAACTTCCCAAGTCCACGGTACATACGCCAGCGCTCATGCCTTTGGAAAATGCAGCAGAATATAGCATGTTTAGGAAGGTAGTTCTTTCTCAGCCGTTATCAGCTGAATATGCTGTTGTTCTCGCTAAGAGCGCTCTGAATCAGGAGGACTTATCCAGGGGTTATCACATAAAGGATGAGATGGTGTGGTTTCAGGGGCGCCTATGGGTTCCTGCGGGACCACTGCGCCTGGAGATCATCCAGGACCATCATGATGAAATCACCGTTGGTCATCCTGGAAAAGCAAAGACCTTGGAGTTGATATGACGTACTTACAATTGGAAGGGATTGCCTGTTCAGGTAGGACGGTACTGTAAAGAGTGCCTGATCTGCAATCAAATGAAACCCAATCGTCAACCTTTAGCAGGGTTGCTGGTACCAGTCCAAAAAGCTGAAGGGCCCTGGACTTCCCTATTAGTGGATTTCGTTGTGGAGTTACCCGTTTGAGATGGGTATGATGCAATCATGGTGGTGGTGGACCGCTTTACAAAGTTCGCCCACTTTATTCCTTGCAGAACAACGATAACTGCCGCTGAAGTGGCCAGGCTCTTCGTCGCTCATGTATTTGCGCTTCATGGGGTTCCTCAAGAAATCATTAGTGACTGGGGACCCCAGTTCACCTCCGTCTTTTTGGGAAGAGTTGTGTAAAACTCTTCAGATCCGCCCCTGCCGTTCAACTGCTTATCACCCCCAATCAGATGGGCAGACTGAGCGAGTGAACCATGCTTGGAACAATTTCTGCATTGTTAAACCACTGCAGACCATTCAGATTGGGTTCCGCACCTTCCTATGGCCCAGTTTAGCTACAACAACACTTTTCATTCATCAATAAGTTGCTCACCTTTTTTGCCAACCTTGGGTTTACCCCACCTTCAAAACGGAGCCCAGCTGTGGTTCCAAAGTGGAAGCGGTGCTGTACTTTGCTAAGACTCTCAAGAAGGTCCATCAGGGGGTGTCCACAAGTTTGGATGCGGCTATGCTGGTTTATAAGGAAAATACTGATGGAAAGCGCCGAGTGGGTCCAGCATACAAGGAAGAGGATCTCGTGATGCTTGATGCACATAACATCCCTATCAAGAAGCCATGCAAAAAGCTGGGTCCAAAGAGGAATGGTCCTTACCATGTAGTCAGAAAGGTGGGACATGCCTCATACCCGTTTGGATCTTCCCTCCGCGTTTCAGATCTTCTCCATCTTTCATGAAAGCAAGTTGACATTGTTTATGGGCCCTCCTCCTGTGACTCCCGAGGTTTATCTGGTGGATGGGGCACCAGAATGGGAAGTGGAGGAAATAGTAGCCTCCTGCTGGGTTAAGTGACGCCTGGAGTACTTGGTATCTTGGAAAGGGTTTGACGCAGCAGAGAACAGTTGGGTGCCAGCACGGGATTGTGTACATGCCCAAGACCTGATTGAATCCTTCCATAATTGTTTTCCTGAGGCTGCAGGATCTCAGCCTAAGCCAGCCGTTGCTGCTATGAAGTTGCCGCCAGCACATAAGAACTTCTCCTTAGCAAAACCCCTGGAGGGGGGTGGAGCCCAAGAAGGAGGAGAGGGTATTGTCATGGTTGGATGACATCATAGTAGGAACTGATGCTAGAGATAAGGCTGGGTGACAGGAAGCCCATAAGGTGAAACTTCAGGCTCTCCCTGACCTGAAGCACACCTTAGATCAACGCTGGGTGCAAGCCAAGCATGTCCAGGTTGATACTAAGGGGGTGCAAAACGCCCAGCCTCTGATCTCAGCTCAGGCACTAAAACAAACGATTTATGTTTTAAATGAAGATGGTTCAATTCGCTTGGTTGGAGAGCAAGGGTTCAAGTCCCGCTCCAGCTATGAAATTTTAAGCTCAGGTAAAATACAGCTTCAATCAATTACTCAAGTGAAGGCGCTTTCAGTGTATTTTACTAAAATGGATGGAAGCGTCTGTTTATTGGAGCATCAAGGCTTGGGCGCATTTCTGCAGATCCCAAATTTCCCCAGCACACTTTAAATATGTTTTTGCAACCAACATTCCTTGTGTTTTCAACTTTCTTTAAATAAAATACCCATTTTTTTACGTTTAACTTAGGGTTCCTTGGGCTAACTTGGTATCGGACCTCTTTGGGGAGAACTCCAACTATGTGGGCCACTACCTTCTATCACAATTCACCAAAATCCCAGGTGCTCCCTTGGGCCGCCCAGATCCCCTCCAGATCGAGGCACCCAAGCTCCCTGACGCCAAACTACACTTGACTATGGACTCCCCTTTGGGGTCCACTCAAGCTGTAATGTTCCTAACTTACCTGGTCTTATATGTTGCATTCTACACCCTTGCCTGGGGTACCTTTGGCACAGGCACTGTTCGAGGTGTTTTCTTACCTTTTTTATTAATGGCTAGTTCCCTAGCAATGTGGGTTTGCATCCCACATCACCTTGCTGGGAATGAGAGAGTTACTGACACTCTCCTGACAGTCTTGGTCTGGAGGGGACCTAAATGGCCCAAGAAAGCACCTGGGATTTGGGTAAATGGTGATAATAAGTAGAGGCCCACATGGTTGGAGACCTCCCTGAAGAGGTCCACCACCAAGTTCACCCAAGGAACCATTGAAAACGTAAAAATAACGAGTAAAATTTATTTAAGAAAGTTGACCAACAAGGAATGTTGGTTGCAAAAACATATTTAAAGTGGACCAGGGAAATTCAGGTTCTGCAGAAGTGCGCCCAAGCCTTGACGCTCCAATAAACAGATGCTTCTGTCCGTTTTAGTAAAATACACTGAAAGTGCCTTCACTTGAGTAATCAAAAGAAGCCGTATTTTACCTGAGCTTAAAATTATATAGCTTGAGTGGGACTCAAACCCTCGCTCTCCAACCAAGCAAATTGAACCATCTTCGTTTATAATGTAAATTGTTCATTTTAGTGCCTGAGCTGAGATAAGAGGATGGGCGTTTTACACCCCATTAGTATCAAACTGGGCATGCTTGACTTGCACCCAGCGTTGATCTAAGGTGTGTTTCAGGTCAGGAAGAGCCTTAAGTTTCACCTTCTGGGCCTCCTGTCGCCCAACCTTGTCTTTAGCATCAATTCCTACTATAAAGTCATCCAAGCATGACATTACCATCTCCTCCTTCTTGGGCTAACCTCCCTCCAGGGGCGTTTGCTAAGGAGAAGTTTTTATGTGCTGGTGGCAACTTCATAGCAGCAACGGCCGGCTTAGGCTGAGATCCTGCAGCCTCAGGAAAACAATTATGGAAGGATTCAATCAGGTCTTGGGCATGTACACAATCCCGTGCTGGCACCCAACTGTTCTCTGCTGCGTCAAACCCTTTCCAAGATACCAAGTACTCCAGGCGTCACTTAACCCAGCAGGAGGCTACTATTTCCTCCACTTCCCATTCTGGTGCCCCATCCACCAGATAAGCCTCAGGAGTCACAGGAGGAGGGCCCTCAAACAATGTCAACTTGCTTTCATGAAAGATGGAGAAGATCTGAAACGCGGAGGAAGATCCAAACGGGTATGAGGCATGTCCCACCTTTCTAACTACATGGTAAGGACCATTCCTCTTTGGACCCAGCTTTTTGCATGGCTTCTTGATAGGGATGTTATGTGCATCAAGCATCACGAGATCCTCTTCCTTGTATGCTGGACCCACTCGGCGCTTTCCATCAGTATTTTCCTTATAAAACCAGCATAGCCGCATCCAAACTTGTGGACACCCCCTGATGGACCTTCTTGAGAGTCTTAGCAAAGTACAGCACCGCTTCCACTTTGGAACCACAGCTGGGCTCCGTTTTAAAGGTGGGGTAAACCCAAGGTTGGAAAAAAAAGGTGAGCAACTTATTGATGAATGCAAAGTGTTGTTGTAGCTAAACTGGGCCATAGAAAAATGCGGAACCCAATCTGAATGGTCTGCAGTGGTTTAACAACGCAGAAATTGTTCCAAGCACTGGTTCACTCGCTCAGTCTGCCCATCTGATTGGGGGTGATAAGCAGTTGAACGGCAGGGGCAAATCTGAAGAGTTTTACACAACTCTTCCCAAAAGACGGAGGTGAACTGGGGTCCCCAGTCACTAATGATTTCTTGAGGAACCCCATGAAGCGCAAATACATGAGCGACGAAGAGCCTGGCCACTTCAGCGGCAGTTATCGTTGTTCTGCAAGGAATAAAGTGGGCGAACTTTGTAAAGCGGTCCACCACCACCATGATTGCATCATACCCATCTGAAACGGGTAACTGCACAATGAAATCCACTGATAGGGAAGTCCAGGGCCCTTCAGCCTTTTGGACTGGTACCAGCAACCCTGCTAAAGGTTGCCGATTGGGTTTCATTTGATTGCAGATCAGGCACTCTTTACAGTACCGCCCTACCTGAACAGGCAATCCCTTCCAATTGTAAGTGCGTTGTATCAACTCCAAGGTCTTTGCTTTCCCAGGATGACCAACAGTGATTCCGTCATGATGGTC
>JAKSZP010007003.1:0-78838 GCA_022478985.1 Massospora cicadina | reverse complement strand
AGAGATTCTATTGAAGATTATCATTTTTACATAAATCGAACATTAATTGCTTTGTACAAGTATGAAAAATTAAACAAACCCTGAAAACGCCTTATTAGCTCCCAGATTTTTCTTCAGGCTAAGTGAATCATCAACTCAAACAGATAAATTTTAAGCTTCAAACAAGTGACTAAAATAAGATTTTCTTTTCAAACAATTAGCACTTTATATATAGCTAATGTAAAAAAAGCTCCATCAACTTCTAGATACCAAGGCCCCATTTTTTTATTTCAATGATTGCTAATCTACTCTCCAGAATGATAAGTATTAGTTCCGCCTCCAATTTGATAAGGTTATCCCTCATACTACATAGGTACCATGAGATTAATTGAATTCAAACAACTCTCTTCTCTAGCGTTCCATGTTTCTTTACCCCGTTGGATATTTCAAACCCACCTTTATAGAAAAGTATGTGCCAGGGATTAAATTATTCAGTATTAACTTTTTGTGTATGAAGGCGCAATGAAACAAGCTACGGATTTTCAGAAATTTCAGCATATTCAAACCTGTTTGGATGACAAGGTTTGGAGAAATCATGATGCTATACTTCAAGACGTGTGCCACTTGGACATATATAAAGGATGCCCTTAAAGAATTTGGAAGTAACATATCCCTTCTAACCGCAAACATGCTTTCATAAAATCCGCCCAAGACATGGGGAAACCAATATCAGACGCCAAGCAGTTTATCATGAGGCTCAAGATCTTTATCCTGTGATTGAGCTAACCTAGATGACACATTTCAGCCTTCCTCTTCATATTTTAACACAGTACCAATATCGTGCAAAATTCCAGAATGCAAAAAAGATGTACAAGTTTATACTAGATATTAAGGAATACATAATGGAGTTGGGTGAGCTGGATGTGTATCAAAAATCTAGCAAGGGGAACTAAAAACACATACATGAAGTAGGATGATTTCAAGATCTAAACTCCAGTGCGACCCTTACTCTTATTGTAGAAAATTTGGACATTAAGAGGGCTACTGTTGGAAGAAAAAGGCCGATGAGGTGGTAAAAGTGGAGTCAGGTTAGGGCGCAAAGCACCCTCTGATGATGACACCGCGCCTCATTTTCAATCTATCACCACATTGTGCAAGAATATTACGTCTTACCCAAGCCTGAAAAATTGGATGTTCCAGATTCGCTGATTATAATTATTGGTTTACTTCTTCTTATTCTGTCTTTTCTGGACCTCTTCCTCCATGGAAATCAGTTTACTCAAACCAATTTTGGTACTGAAGTTATCTGAGTCAAAGAAGTTGTCCACAAAGTGAAAAATTTAGCCATAGTCAATACTGGATCTCCAGTCAATGTTATTTACTCTAGACTAGTTTGAAGGATAAAGGTCATTATGAATCAAAACCACACTTAGATTATGGAACTGCAAGACTTTATTATACTCATCTCTCTTGGAGCCTACTCACCCCTGCCACTTAATTTTGGATTTCTGGTAGCGTTGGCTCCAACAATTGTGCTAGATAATGATGATTATGATTATCTCATAAACACGATTCCTGGCTGAATTCAACACCCTAATTAGTTATAAGGACTTTTTTTTCGTTTTTAGGGTATTAAATCCCCTTGGTCTTAAAGAAACTCCTAAAGAGAAAGGAAAGGGAAATTCTATGAGTTGTTTAATGGAACACACCAACCACATCAAGTGGCTGGAGTATCAATTTTCTGGGTCAAAGTCCAAATTGCCACCTTCCAGTACTGAGACTCAAGAAGGGATGCTGGTATACACTATTAACCAAATAATTATACCATCAAATTCTATATTTTTAGTGTATACTGGACTCCAAAATACTATTCCGCCAGATCTCTATTGGAGATTCATGGATATCCTAATCCAGCCACTTAAGAACCTCTTTTTTGCCCCAGGGGTGCTGGATCTGGCCTACTGGGGGCCCTTAACTATCTTAATGGCCAACTTTACCAATCAACCCATGCATATAACCCAAAGCTGGCCTGTTGCATTATTAAAACTCTACCCGCTGACAAAGTTAAATCTGTATGAGGTTGCGGAATAGTGTGACCTAGGATTATTGAAAACTCTACTATATTCCATGTCAATGAGAAAATAGGTGAAACCCTCTGGAAGTTTAAATTACACTTCCAATGGGGCAGGTTTAATCTCAAAGTTACACTGGGCGGATTCTCCAAAAAGGCGTTAAATTTAATTGAAAATACAAGTTATAATTTGACCTAATTTTTATTATCAAAAAGAGGGAATAAGTATAGGCTTCTTAACTGTTCATAATCTATCAAAGTGAATTAATCTCTGCGCAATTAAATCTTCAATCAATTGATTGGGATCAGATTGATTGTTAACCTTGATAGATTGTGATATATTGCTCACTCCTTCCATTGATGATGGGGAATTGATGCAGTAGATTTTTTGGAGATATGAGAATTTGGTGAAATACTGACACTTCCCCCCTCAAGATTCGATTGTGGGGGAGGATGACTTCATAAAAACCTAAGATTAATATGATTTGCCGCTATACCAGTATCAATATGAACAAATTGAATACTCTAATCCTTTTCGAAATATAACTCTATAGGGACCAGAACAATTAGTTCCCAACTTTTCAGTCCGCTTACCAGGCCAAGAATGATAGTACATAACATAACCCCAATCTGGTATTCAGGTAAGACAGGTTTGTGTTGGTTGCTCCTTTGAGTCTCTTTTCATGTGGTTGTTTCAATTGAATTCATTGCTTTAGCCTGAAGATGGATAATCTTGTCAGCCAAATTCCTCATAATTAAATTGGAACTTCCTGGGATACTTTCCTCAAGGATTGTCTGAACATTAGAAGGGACTGAAGGATCCCGCCCATATATACACTTAAATGGGGACATCTTGATAATGCGGTGGTAGCTTATCCAATAAGCAAACAAGGCATTAGGCAAACAAAAATTCCATAGAGTTGGGTCAGTGGATGCCATCTTTCTTAGAATCGAGGCCAGGGTCCCATTAACTCGTTCAATGGCCCCATTTGTGGATGGATTATATGGTACAACAAATTGTTGAGTAGTGTTAAATAATTTGGATAGCTCATGTATAAGTTGTGAGGTGAAATTGATCCCATTATCTGACATAAGGACCTTGGGACATCCATGTTGAGAAATGATATGCTGATATAAGAATAGCGCTGTAGTCTTAGCCGAAGGGGTAGAAATGGAAATGGCCTCAACCCATTTGGTTAAATGGTTGACAGCCATAATGATATACTGATGGCCATGCAATCCACGAGGAAAAGGACCTACAACATCAATGCTGACCACCTCAAACGCCTTAGTCGGGAGAATAACTTAATGTTAATATGTAGAGTTGGTAGTTCCATGGCTTTTGCAGATAAGACATTAGTTGAGGGTCTCTCAAATGAACTCAGTCATGTTGTTCCAATAGTATTGAGTCTTCAACCATTCTTAATTCTTCTTTAAGCCGCTATGACCAACTTGTTAATGACCTTCCATTACAGCGTGAAATCTAGAGCTGGGATGTATGAAGGGCAACCACTTGGATTTGACTTTCTTATACAAAGCTTCAACTTGAATCATAGTATCTTTTGGTAATTTATTTTAGAAAGGCTCAATCCTTTTCAGTCTCTCGATCCCATAACTCAGGTCGTCCAATAAGATTGTATAAGCTTTTCTTTTTCTAGTTCCAAGGTCAGAATAGGCAGTCAGGACAGCCCATCAGCATTTTGGTGCTGAGCCCCTGAGCGATGAACAATAGAGAAATCATAATTTTGCAACCTTAAAGCCCAACGGGCCAATCTCCCATCAGGATCCTTCATATTCTGCAACCATCGTAAGGAGGAATGGTCAGTAATAACAGTGAAATGGTTACCATATAAGAAAGGCCGGAAGTGCTTGATTGCTAGAATTACTGCCAAACATTCCCGCTCAGTAACACTATAATTTCATTCAGCCTTCAAAAAGTTTTGCTATAGTAAGCAACAGGATGATTATTCTTCTCTTCATCACACTGAGATAAGATAGCCACAATAGCGACATTGCTTTCATCAGTATGTAAAAAGAAAGGCTTATCAAATTGGGGATGAATTAGAACAGGTGCCTTGATCAAGGCGGTATGCAGAGAATTGAATGACTGTTCTTGAGATGACCCCCACTCGAAAGACACTCCTTTTTGCAACAGGTGAAATAAGGGTTCAGCCATATCAGCAAAGTTGGGAATAAATTGCCAGTAATACCCAACCATTCCAAGAAGGACTTGAATATCCCGTAAAGAAGAGGGAGTAGGCTTTTGTTGGATGGTTTGAACTTTGTCTGAGAGGGGTCAAATCTCTTTAGCTGAAACCTGATGTCCTAAAAAGTCCATTTTGTTTTGAAAGAATGAGCATTTGGAGGGTTTGAGTTTTAGAAGAGCCCCAAATTTGGCTGAAAACTTCTTTTAGATGGTCTAAATGCTCAGTAAAAGTTTTGGAGAACACGGTAATATTGTCAAGATATACCAGAACACAAGTAAGCTTTATATCCCGTAGCATACTGTCCATGGCCCTTTGGAAGGTTGCTGGGGCATTACTTAGTTCTTAAGGCATGCGAGTTGGTTCAAACAGCCCTTCACTTGATATCAGGGCATACTTAGCACGATCTTCTGGTGATAACTCGATTTTCCAATATCCACTGGCTAAGTCCATGGCCAAAAAATTGGTGGATCCAGCCAACAACCTAAGAAAATCATCAATCCTAGGTAAGGGATAACAATCCCGCCGAGTAATGGCATTCAGTTGATCATAATCCATCACAACTCGATGAGAACCATCTTTCTTCCTAACCAATAACAATGGGGAAGCCCAAGGACTATTGGAGGGTTTCAATAATCCAGCCTCCAACAATTGATGCAATTCTTTGGTAACCTGGGCTTCTTCTACTTTAGATTTATGATAGGGCTTCGCACAAATAGAAGGTGATCACCAGTTTCAACAGTGTGCACTACTCCTTTCATCTTCCCAAAATTGTAAGTATGCTTAGTAAAGATGTCGGAATATTCATCTAACAATTGAAGTACTTGTTTCTCTTGTTCACTAGAGAGGTCTTTTCCAATAGCAGGACCCACAGTAAGGATTTCCTGATCACTTTCCAATCCAAAGTCTTGTAGACTCCCAAAGGGTTTAACATCATAGATATGAGATAAGGGCAGTAATTTGACATAATCAATTGGATGCTCTCAATCTACCAGTTTTGGCTCATTGGTAAGGTTCGCCAGTAAGACAGACAATGATCCTGAATAAGCATAGTCCAATACTCCAGGACAAGGCAAGAGCTCTTTAGCAGAAGGATTGACAGTGCCTTGGACTTGTAACAAATGTCCCTTAGGAATTGAAAAATGCAAAGAAGTGTTAATAATTACTTGTGAGTTTGGCGGAATAATTAAGTTCTCAGGGGAGAAAATAGGCATCCCCTCTTCAATTTCTGCCGATGCAGGAGGTAATTTTAAGTGAGAATCCCCAACATGATATTGAAGTGAATAATATCTTTTGGTTCCTTCTAGCAGAGTAACCGACATCAGGTGGAAGCATGATCAGATAAAATTAAGGGAACTCTATACCCCAAGAGAGACAACGACGAGTCAGGGTAATTGATAATTCCATAAAATTCTTGTAAAAATTGAGTCCCCAAAAGTAGGTCGTAACTCAAATTATTGAGTACAATAGCTGGAATGATAAAGGTTAATTTTCCAATTTTCAGGGGAAAAGATGAAAAAGCTCCAATATACCAAGTACTCTGAGGCCTGGATGTGCCATATTCTTCATAATGAGAAATATCGGGTGTTAATTTGATCCATTTGATCAATTTTAACGATACAACATTCACCAGGGATCCAGTATCTATGATAGCTTTGGCATTGACTTGATTCACTTGGAAGTCAATATGGGTAATTGTGCTTCCAAACTGAGAGGATATTGCCAATAAGGAGGGCAAGGAATAAGAAGAATGTTCATCTTTATTACACTCAATCGAACTTTGATGCTCTTGCTGCGCACTCCTATCATTGTCAAGGTGGAGAATCTTATTGGTCTTATCCCTTTTCTTCTTCTCATTTACTTCCTTTTCAAAACAACAATCCTCAGTATGGAAATAGCGATGACAGTAGTTACACTGGATCGCCCTAGTGTTCTCAGGCATGGCGTAGACTTTGGGTTGACTAGGTCTAGGAGACTCATAAACTTGGGGTTTTTCAGAGAATTGAGGAGGCATTTCAATAAAGCCTCCTTAATGTCCAAAATACTTCTAAATTTCTTTTTGACACTGATTAGATAAACTTTCATTTGAGTCCTGGAAGTAAAAGCTGACAGAACTGCGGTGATTGCATCGTCCAAGTTTAACTGACCACAGGCTACTAGAGTTTGAGCTTTCCAATAGAACCAATGAGCAAAGTCTTTGATAGATTTATTTTGGTGGGGCTGTATACCCATAAAAGCCTGTTTCTGAGAGGATAAAGTTTGCTCACTCCCAAATTCTTTGATCAACGCTTCTTTGACCTGAGACCAAGTAGAGCAAGTCATTAAGTGGGGAACCATAATATCCTGAGCCAATTGAGTAAGGCAATTACACAAGTAATACATCTTTTGGTGATCTGTGGCCTCACTTAATACCTTTTCATAAAGGTAGAGAAAGGAGATAATTCTGCCTTCCCCTGGGGAGTATTTATCCTTGAATACTGGCTTAAAACTCATGGGAGCATTGGTGGTCAAAACATGCACTCCAGGTTGTTCTGATTGAGAGAAAATATAAGAGGTGGAATTAGAAATTTGAGAAGAAAATTGAGGGTAATGACCAAAAGCTTCAGTATGAACTTTGCTAATCCTATGGTTCAGATCAGCATGCCCTACTTTCTCATCCAATTGGCGTAATAGCTCAAAAATTTGTTCCTGCTGAACATTGTACTTGAGTTCCGATGTCTCAATTTTTGCTTGGAGCAGTTCCCCTTTTGATTTGCAAGCATGTAGTAAGATATTGGTGTCCTTGGCCCATTTTTACAGATTAATCAATTCATCAGATAATGAATGAAGCACCAAATAGGGGATCGATTAGTACCCCATCAGGGTTAGGTTACACTCTTTGGCCAATTTAGAGAAAAGTTCACGCAAGTGTTTCATCATGTTCAAATGCGAGTCAATTTGCTAGTAAGATCCTGAGTGCCCTCAGTGCCTGGAGGTCCCCAAGGTCCATCTGCACCTGGGGGTCCTTGAGGCCCTACACTCCCTGGAGGTCCACGTGGTCCTACACCCCCAGGTGGCCCACGAGGTCCTACAACCCCTGGAGGACCCATATTTCCAGAGGCTTTCTCTACTTCATTAACCCAGAACTGAATTCCTGAGTACAATTGTTCCAATTGGAAATACAAGTTCTAATTTTCCTCCTCCATTGATTGACTACACTCAGAGAGTTGGGAAATACCTTCTCTCCATTCTCTCTGAATTTCCAAAACTTGCTTGGGGAACTGTAAATCAACAAAATTGGACATCCCATAATTGATCTGAATGAGCTGCTGATGTACTTTGTTGAGGAAGGCCCAATTACTAATGATAGCATCATGATTATCTCGGCTAAACTCAGAGGCTGACTTGAAAAATTCAGAAATATGGTTATTCAAGGACTGGAGTCCTTCTAAAAATTTGTGCATCCCTTGGTGGTGCATTCCAACTACAGGTAATAAATGGTATATGGTAGGATGTACAAGTTGGCGCAAATATTGCTTAAGGCCAATTCCTTGCATTTGAGAGGTTTGCAGCACTTCCCACAATATAGAAGGTACAGCATTATATTGAGATTGAGTAGAACGGATTCCAGGGAATAGGGCCCCTTCAAGCAATTGATTAATGTTATTATGTAAAGCCTCAGGCGGTATTTGAAAGTCTGAGGTAAAACTTAAGTTAGGACCATAATATTCCAAGTTGGCCCAAAATTCCAACGTGGAGGGTAATCTTGGGATTTGGGCTCCAGTTGAACGGACCCATCATAAAATGCTTCCCTGCTCTTGGTCTTGAGCTTCATCAGGCGAAAAATGAGAATCCATAGTAGTGATAGACATTGTCACTGGTGCTTAACTCAGAGTGCCCCTGTAATGAGCACCAGTCAGGAAGTTATGAATTACACTTCCAATGGGGCAGGTTTAATCATGAAGTTACACTGGGCAGATTCTCTAAAATGGCGTTAAATTTAATTAAAAATACAAGTTATAATTTGACCTAATTTTTATTATCAAAAGAAGAGGGAATATATATAGGATTCTTAACTGCTCATAATCTATCAGAGTGAATTAATCTCTGCACAATCGAATCTTCAATCAATTGATTGGGATCAGATTGATTGTTAACCTTGATATATTGGATATATGCTCACTCCTTCCATTGATGACTGGGGAATCGATGCAGTAGATTTTTTGGAGATATGAGAATTTTGTGAAATCCCGACACCCTCACTTCTGAGCATCATTGACAAGCAGATGCATTAATCAAAGAGTATACTGACATATTTTCCACAGGCCCAGATGATTTTAAAATGATGAGAGTGTTGACTATAATATGCTTACTGGCGACGCCTCTCCCATCTGCACTCAACCCTTACCAGAAATCTAAAATCGAAGAAGCTCATGTCATTAAAGGACTTAAGAAGCTTCTGGACACTGGATTACTTATATCTGCTAAAGTCCTTGGGCCTTGCCAAAGCTGATTATAAGAAAAAAGGATGGTGGACATTGGGTGATAATAGATTACTACAACCTTAATGCCATTAAGCAAAAAGACAGTTATCCGCTACCTCAAGTTGATAATTTGTTACAACTTTAGGTTGGATCTCAATTTTCTCAGTGATGTATCTATCCAGCAAATATTGACAGATTGAGCTTGCACCAATGATAGAGAAAAATATGCCCTTTTAGCGAGTGAAGGGTTATTTGAGCCTACTCATAAGCCTTAAGGGCTATGTAATGCCTGGCCAACGTTTCAAAGGGTGGTAGACTGTCTGTTATGAGGCCTAAAGATGCCTTATGTATTTGTTTATTTAAACGAAACTGTATTCTCACACAATCAACACCTCGCCCATCTATAGGAAGTATTTTGAACTTCTTCGCTCTGCCTTGTTGAAGTTGAAAACCACCAAATGCCATTTTTCCCAAACCAAACTGGAATCCCTTGGGCATAGGGGTACCCAGGAGAGAATCTCGCCAATGTGTGATAAAATGATGCAATCAAGCTAATGACTTGACCAAGCATCCTATGCAATAATCAGGTCTTCTTCAAAATGGTTGGTTATTAAGCAATCTAATCCACACTTCTCTGAGCTTTCCAAGCCACTGACATATCTGCCTCATAAATAGGTTCCATTCTGATGGGAAGAAAGCCAATAAGAGGCTTTTGAAGGTCTAGGGAAAGCACTTGCTTCTGCCCCTATATTGGCACATCCCAAGTTGTTAAAAAATTTATCCTTTCTACTGATGCTAGCAACGTGGCTGTTGAGGCCTTCCTGAACCAGCATGGTGATAATCAAGTTGATCACCCTATAGCATAATTCAGTAAGACTTTCACTCAGGCGGAAAGGAATTACAGCTTAATTGAATGCAAATGTCTAGATTTCCTGTTAGGTATTGAACACTTTCATCTCTTCTTATATGGGAACCATTTTACCATAGTGACGGATCATGCCTCCTTGCGTTGGCTACAACAGATAAAGGATCTCAAGGACGACTAGTTCACTGGGCTTATAAGCTCCAGAGTTATAACTTTTCAATTGTACAAGTCATGGGAATTATACACTAAACCGCCAATGGGCTGTCACGTCTATATGTACTGATGTTCTATGCTTCTGAGGAGGACCAATTTATGAAATTATTGCAAAACCTGAGGAATGGAACCAATAAACTCTGTCAGTACAACGGTGATTAACAAGAATGAATGGACTCAGGTTAAGAATGGATTGTTGTATAAGTAGATTGGGCCCTCTTGGCTGCTATATATCAAACCTTATACAAGAATAAAATCCGCTCTAGAGGCCCATATGATTGTAGGTCATGGTGCGGTAAAGAAACCCACCAATGGCTATGATAGCATTGCTATTAGATAGGTCGATTGAGTCGATTTAAAACGTCATCAATTATTTCCTCACTTGCACTAACCAGAGGCCACCTAATCCGCCGTTTTAACAAAAGGTTGTTGGTCCTATGGCCCCATTTGCTACTGTCAGTATTGATGTTATTATTCTTTTACTTACGGCGATGTATGGCCATCATTACATTATTCTAGCGGTTGATCACTTTACAAAGCGGTTGAAGCCATTTCCGTTGCCTCACCTTTTATAATCAACCACATCCTTCTTACTTAAAAAGGTCTTCACCCTCCATGGAGCTCGAAGTTTTTGCTATCCAATAATAACACCAACTTCTTATTCCATTTGATCTCCAAACTTAATTTATTTATGGGCACCTATCACAGTTTCACCGTCACCTACCATCCCACTACCAACGAGTCTGTAAAGTGAGCAAATGGAATTCTAGTCGCCATCCTTTACAATATGGGTCAATTTACCCTTCATAATGGAACAAATACCTTCCAGCGACTTTACTATCATACTGCATTAGTTACCATCAAATTATCCAGATGTCACCATTTCAAGCCCTGTATGGGCAAGAGCTGATTTTACCCTCAAGCGTACAGCCCATCTTAGTAACCTCCCCACCATAAACAGCCAATCTAGCTATGTGAAGGCTGACAGATGTTCCGTTCAGACTACAAGATTTATCCAATAAGTACATAGGGACTATAAGAAAATTAGAATCTGATCGAGCAATCCCTAAAAACTGGTTTTTTCCTGAATACCAGTTAGGAGACCTCATTCTGTTCTGCCATCACTGGCCTGGAGGATGAAAACACAAACATGAAATGTGATGTTCAGACCCTTACCAAGTGATCTATCATAGAGGACCAATTCACAACGTTTGTGTTGTATGATCAGTTGTGAACTAAATTCATGCCAAATCTCTCCATAGTTATGTCCCTCCTCGGAAAGATCTTGAGGAGGGCATTGTCAGAAATAATAAAAAATCATGCTGATATGGGTGTAATTTGAATGTGGACTAATTTGCAACACAACCAATGAAGCTCCACTGTTTTAAAGTTATTGAAACTAATAAAAACAATATTTCCTTTGCCAACTTTTTCTTTCCACTTGATATCACATTTGAATGAATTTAAAATTATAGCAGAACTAAACAACTTCAAAAACTTACATACAGCAAAAACCCAATGTCCTTAGCCCTACTGCACCGCTGCTCCAAAATGGGGCATGGGAAAAACCCCACCTATCATCTTCCACTCAGCGAAAAAACTTTTGAACTAGGTTGACCAGCCCCTCAATGCCTCGGGTTGATAAATTTCCCCTAAGGATCTCACCCTCTACCTTTCACGTTCCCAAGTGGTGCCTCATAGTCCCATTGTGCTCCATTAAAGCAATATGCAATTCTGCTTCTGGGTTAAATATGGCAACTTGTTTCCCTATAATGACCAACAAAATATAGAATTATCCCAGGCGCTTATGCATCCTGCAGGTTTTATCAACTTCTGCCCCTACAAGGGGTATTTTGACCTCAGCTTCACATGTGAAGCTATTACTGCAATTGCAGCAACATTCCCCTGGTGTTTCAGGGAACCCCCATCCCAAACACTCGCACTCAGTTGCCTGATGACACCACTCTTGTGGTTCAATTTTCAGGCCTCCCCACCCACCTCACCCCTGATACTTTATATAATGAACTAATAGCTGGATTGTCAGTATATGGCGCTGGCCCCATTCGACAATTTATGGTTCCCAATGGAGCCAACCAACTTGCGGGCCCTTGTTCCTTTGCAACTATATGCCCTGTATTAATCAAAATAGCTACTTCAATTCCCCCTTTCACTGTTGTCCTCTCTGCCCCTGACCACCCTTTCTGGGCGAGAGTAGACAAAGGCGCATGATCTTCCCCATTTGTTTTGACTTGGACTACTCAAAGCGGCGCTGCCCCACCATAGCCTGAGCTGGAGCACACACACTTGACTCCCCCATGATGCTCCCATTGCCATCATAAAAACTTTTTTGAATGGGGCACAGTCCTCCCTCCCCCTCCACCCAAAATAGTAGATGCAACTTCCACGGATTCAGACAATAAGGAACTGACATGTCAAACCTCCACCCCTATTCCAACTAATCAAGAACCAGCATGGAGCCCAAAAAATTCAAAAGATCCCACCAAGCCATAAATCTAACCCACCCATATTCTGATTGACCTATCGTTTTCAACCAAAATCCCTGGTACTATTTGGAGGAAGTTGATGAGTTTGTGGAATCCAATCCCCAACTTTCTTGAGGCCCCAGGCAATGAAATGTACCTAAAAGCATATTATGCAACTCAATTTCCAACTTGGCACTAGTCTCTACACTCTAATGCTGATGAATTCCAAAGTGGCCACCAACTCACCAAAAAGGCTGTTGCCTCCCCTGATTATCACCCCCTTCAAAAGGCTGTAGCAAAATCAGTTGCAGTCTTGGCCAAGGGGTTACCTGCCCATGTCCTTTACCCCATGCAACAAGTTTATAAAAAGAATTCCTCCAATTCCACCAAGCTGCCCACAAGGCAATACAAAAAGTTGCAATTGTCGCAAAATTTGGCCCCAAAACCTGCATTACCAGCTAAAACATCTCCACCTTCATCAGGCTACCCAAAGTTCACCTCAAGACCGAGAAAGCCACATCTGAATATACCACCAAACTCCTTATAGCTATATCTGAGCTGCCAAAGCCACTCGCTACCTTGACCCCCATTTTGAGGATGCAACCACGCCCATGCTCTCAGTGCTCTGCCATACACTGTTTGACACAGAGGAGAGAGATGAGCCTCCTGATCCCAACTCGCCCCCCACCATAAACGCATAGCGGTTTACTGCATCTGACCTGATTGAATCATTTTAGGTTTTTATTTTTTTGATTCAGTTTGAGTGACACTCTCATCTCTTTCTCTTCGTTAAATTCTAGTTTAGTATAAGTTTTGCTCCACGTAAATTAGTATTATCTGTCCCATGATTAACTTTCCTCAGTTAAATAAAAAAACAATGATTCCTTTAAGAGCAATTGAAATCTTGACCACTTTCTAAATCCACCAATTTACCTGAGAAAGATGTTGATTCATTTGAAAGATCTTTTTCCATTTGGAGGTCTTCAGCATCTGCTGCCTTAATCAAGATAGGGGGTGTAAACCTAAAACCTTTGCATTCCACCGCATCAATTAAGATATCTCCATACCTGACTCTTTCCCAAATCTTCTCACAAGGTCTATCCTACTTGGTCTCAAACTCTTATAAAACTATAAATATCTCTGAATTTTAAACAATAAAGATAACCTTAATTTTGCATAGTTAAAGTAACTAGAGATTTTGCCTGTTTCAAGACAGAGATTTCTACCTGATCAGGTATACAGAGATCGTCTCACCAACGCCATTTCTGTTAAGAGATGTTCTTGGGAAAGAAGTACCCCTAAGGGATTCTACTGGAGCTACATTCAACTAATAATAAGTAGCCTTTGAAAAACCTAAAGTTTAAATAAAAAAAATCCAGAAAGGCGCCATTATAACTTCTAATTATTGCTTCTTTACAATCTAAATAATATGCTTAGGTCAAGATTCAGATGATATCGCTGCTCCAATGCACCTTAATTCATGGTCTCAACTGTCTTTAAATTTTTGTTTATTGTCTTTTCAAGTAATATTCATATGTGAGGTTTAAAATTTCTTCCATTGGGGTGACTTGGTTCAGATAGTTGTTTGGATATTTTTCCATCATTGGCCATTTTAGATAAATTACTTTTTCATCTTATGAGCATAAATTCTTTTGCACCCATGAAGGTCTTTAAAGGGATCAAGTTTCATACTCTTTGGTGTCAGTGGCGTCGTCATCTTTTTACTATTAACCTCCTCATACATCAGGTATCAAATTATTGTGGTTGATGTCATACTGACTGTCTGGAAAACTTCTGAGTTCATCGTCATTTACTGAAGGGGTTCCATTACCCCAATCTGCATTTCAATATTATATGTAATTCTGTAGTGGTTGTATACTGGCGAGGTTTCTTCCAGAGGGAGTGAAATTATTTTCCAGTATACTTGTGGTCTCTTCCATGACACTATCCTTATAAGACAAGACTGGTAGAAGTACCTAAGGATACCGGCAAGTTATCTGCTAAACACTATATTGGTCTTATTATTTATTATTAAACACTTTGCTCCTCTCTTGTTCAAAATGGTTTCAGGGCCAGTCAAGGAATCTTGCAACATCTCAGAATGACTTCCTTATAATAGTGGATTGGGAACTTCTAGCCTAAACTGAAGTCTGGTAACTTATTCTATCTCTGACTCTCACGCTGACTCTTGTGGATAGTGACTTCAATATTTTTGGATGCTTCTAACTGAGCTTTAAAAACTATTGGATAGATCTTTCTTGTACCATCCAATTGGTAGGTTATTGAGATCTGAGGAGATGACAGGTGCCAGAAAAGTAGGTACTGAAGCTTCTTGCCAGTGCAATGCCTTGAACAGATACATGTCAATCACCTGGTGATGCCCAAGTCAGTATGCTAGTTATGCTATTGCAACAGTTGGTCATTCTTCAACTTGTAACTCTGGGCCATAATCTTCAATATCTCTCCTAAGGTTACTTTCATATATTCTATGCTTCCTTTAGAGAAGAGTGTATGGATTAATTATTTGTTGTCTCACTTCAACTACATCATAAGCTTTCTCATGATATATATAATGAAGCTTTTCCCATTATCTGATAACAGAATCTAAGGGCTTTCATGCCTCGCTATCACTCCTTTAGACAGGAATCTATTAGTTTATCCTGAGGTGTAATTCTTGACTGGTTATACTTTAATCCATTTGGTTGAATTGACAATTGCCAAGACGACAGACTTATTCACGTTAGGTGATAGGCAACAAATTCTATTACGTCAATGGATACATTGTAGAATGCCGCTGTTGGTGAAAGGGTTGTAACTAAAAGCGCTTTTCTAGGGATTTAGAACTTGCGCAGGGTACAGAGAGTTTAAGGCCTGATGTACTTCATCTGACATTGATTCCCAATAGACCGCTCTATTAGGTATGCCAATGGCTTCTAGAATCTTCTATGGCCAAAATGCTTGTGTGCTTCCATCACAAATTCCTTTTGATCACTAGGCTGTATGTATGGGTACCGCCTGTCCTTGACCTTCTTCTTAAGGTTTCAATCAATACTTTAAGTATTTTTGGTACATCTTATTAGGACAGCCGTCACTTCATCCGTCTCATCTTGTCATTTTATTCCTTGTAATCCAAAGAGTCTGTAAAGAAGATCACTCTCATGTGCTTGGAGGCGGAAAACTGGAAACTGTGATAGCCCATTGGAATTGAGATGCTTTCTGCCTTCCCGTTTATGATCTCAAAGCATACCTTGGAGTTGTACTGCCTTTGGGCAAGGCATCCATCTTAATCCTTTTTTGTGCAGCCAACAGATTGATGTGTAGTCCATCACACTTTATAGTGTACTCCATGTATAAGTAGAGAAAAAAGTGCTCAAAGCTCTTATCACCGCCAGGAACTCTCTCCATCATAGTGTAGTTCTTTTATTCTCTAATAAAATCTTGGAGTGGTTCTCGATGGAGTGGTCTATCACTTCGTCATACAATTGGGAGAGTGTCGTTTTGAGCCCAATGTCACCAGCATCAGTATAAAGGTAAAATGTTTTGTTGAAATCCGGGTAAATTAGGATTGGTGCTTCTACCAAACCAACTTTAGATTCTTCAAAAACAGATCTTGATCCAGGCCTCCTTTATGCTTGTTTCCCTTAGTTAACAGGTATGTTAGCGGCGCAGCCAAGTCCGCGATTTAGGGGATAAACTGCCTAGATTATCCCACCATCCCAAGGAATACCTGGATGTCGCTCATACTTTGAGGCTGTTCCATGGCTACTATGGTTTTTATCTTCCCTTCAGGAGGTTTGATTTCTTTTGAGCTGATATCATATCCTAAGTACTTCATCTGTCTCTTCAGGAGGGTACACTTGCTTTTTTTAGCTTTATTTTAGATTCTCTTAGTTAGTAAACACTTCTCATAAGTGTTGGAGGTGCTCTTTGAAAGTGTGACTGAACATGGTTATATTGTCCAGGTAAATGAGCTCACTGGATAGCTTGAGATCTCCAAAGTTTTTCTTCATCGTTATTTGGAAGGTTACAGGGGGCATTCCACTGCCCTTGCAACAACCCTATAGGGCTAAACAATCCCTGACTACTGACCAGGATGCCCTATTCCTGATTCTCAGGTGAGAACTCCATCTGCCAGTAGCTACTGCTATATATATCACCAAAAAGTACTTTGATCCGCCAAAGCACTTTAAGGCGTCATCTTATTAAGTAAACTGCGTACAAATCTCCCTTGGTAACTTTATTCAAAAGGTGGTAGACCATAACCATTTGGTGTATTTCATCCTTCTAAAATACCAGTAGCAACGAAGAAGCATATGGGCTTTTTGAGGGTCTGATTAATCTGGCTTCTGAGAGTTAACTCAACACTTTGGCTTTAACTTTGTCTATGGCACCTGAACGGCGGTGCAATTTAGACTTTATATATATGTCAGATCAGGTGTACATCCTTTTAACCTCTCCTTTGCAAAATCTATAAACATTTAGTCTAGTGCTGAAGATGCCATTGAACTCATCCAGGAGCTCGTCCAATTCCTTCTGCTCCTTGTGTCACATGTCCATATCTCAGATCATCAAAATCTCCAACGACATATACTGATTTTATTGCCTTAATATTTGTCAATCTGGCTTGGGCGACGACTTATCCCTTTTCACCATGGGATGGGATGGGTAGTAATGTTCCCAATATGACTTTTGGTTTTTCAGTTATTGGTATCAAAATGCTCAGGCATTACTCTTAGCTCCTGCTCTCTGATCCCATTGCAACTGTAAACTTTAAGTATTGAGTTTAGAGGTATCTCATCACTGAGCGAGAGAAACTATGTCGTTGTTCACTTGGTCTGATCTCCATGGCCTCACTAGCGCTCAGTGGTAGGACTTTCTCTGCTCTATACATGGCAGGTAGTCGTTTTAGTGCCCTTCTCCTTAAAAGTATAGTGGAACAGGTAGAGTGACTGATCATTTTCACCAAGTAGAACCTCTGATTGTGTGACTTGGCTTCATCCTCTTACACAATAGGCAGTTGGTAGCTGAGTATTCTCATGGTACTGGTGATGAAGTCACTTTTAGCACCAAACCGAGTAGAAACTGTATGTCAATTAAATAAAATAGACTTTGTCTATAACCACTGCTGGATCCATCAGAACAATGCGCTAAAAACATAACATCAACTCTGATCAACCTCCTAGGGCGCGCGTGACATCTGGTCCAGCTGTCTGGTACTTGACATTATAGTTTATTTCTGACATAAACTTAAGTTTCTTCATCATAAGTAAGATATAATATAGAGGCGCTCCGGTATCCAGTACATCCAAGACGCAAACCCTCTGAGTCATCACTTTGACCTTTGTATCACTCTTTCTTATGGGTTCTCATTTGTCAGAAACGTCTGTGACTGACACTTCAACTGCTTCAGAGCTTCTCTTTGTGCTGTGGCCTTAGTTGTATCCTTAGTATCTGGTTCTATCCTCGTGAAGGTAGAATTAAAAAGTTTCATTTTTTTAATGGTGTTAATGTTCCTGATAAGTTGAGTGGCCTGTTCAAATAGGTAACATTTATTTAATTTCCGTTGAGTCCATTTACTAATAGGCGAGCAGGTATAACCACTAAACTAGGTTGCCCTAGCACGTGGTATCCCACACTAACTACATCCTTATCTTCAAGATCGTTTACCCTTTTGTTGTGTTGAACCACCCAGTTTGGTGCATTTTTGGGATCCTATTTGGGGTTACATCCCTCTTCTCAGTGGCATTCATTGGACAAGAGCTTTAAAAGTGTCCAGATCTATGGCACTTATTGCGTGAAAGTTCTCTTTGAGTCTGTTGTTCTACTGATTTTAAAGTCCTATCTCTAAAGTTTTCCATTCTTTTCATGAGCCACATAGACAGCCTTTCTTCTTTTTCCAAAGGTTGCCCAGAGACTTTGTATTCCATCCATATAAGTACCTTAAACATCGAGTAAGGCCTCTTTGATGGCCTTCAACTTCATCACGGCCTTGATGGCTAAGGTCATGTGCATCTTCAAAGCGGGATTCATCTCTAGGGAGCTCAGTAGATAAATTTTCAATTGGTAGTTTTACAAATCCTTGTCGTCCATAGTTGTTGAGCCTTTAAATATTGATGAGCAGCATAGGTACCAACTGGCTTGTTTTTTTCCTAATTTCATGAGCAGGAAGTCTTTTTTTATGTTCTGGACGTCTTGGTTACTTCCAAATTCTAATAGAGAATTTTCTTCACTTCAGTCCAGGTTAACCCTAGACATAAACTTGTGCTGAAAACCTCTTGAGCCTCATAATTATGTAGCCTTGTATGGCTGAATTTTTACAATCACTTGCACCATCCATACTGTTTCTTACATCTGTTAGAAACCTGTGATGGTTCCCTCTCCAAGTGTATGCATTTTTCTAATGAGGATTGAAGTTTGGGTCCTCTTCAATATGTTCAGCATGCTTCTTGTGCATTGGTGTGGCAGTGAATAAAGTAGCTAAGATCAGTGGCTTTAACCAAGATTTTGCTAAAGATGAGGTAGGGTCTATTTGTGTACAATATATAATTGAGCTTTCAGATCATCCATATTATTGTCAAAGGTGTTCAGCATTGAATTAAGATGGTCTAAACAATCTCCATATTTTCTCAAGGTGCATGTGTTCATTCCATTCTTGTTTTAAGAATTACTGTCATCTTCAATCTCTCTAATGGTGGTTTCCATCTTATTTACAGCGTAAGGTCCACACACAACTGGTGTGGTAACAATGCGGATTTTTCTAAAGACTTATTAAAACACTTAAGTTAAGTTTTATAAAATCTTATACTTCTAATTCCCATGTTTGGAGTCTTGAATGAATATTTTCTCTTCTAATGCCAGGAGTTTAGAAAAATCTTCACTTTGACAGGAATCCATGTCATCACTGTTGAGATTATGATATGAGTGGACGATAAGAACTAATTAGCTATGGCAGATTAGATCAAATCTTCCAGCCATGATCAATATTGTACAAATATTTGAGCGCCTTGGGATGAGGCGATATTGGATCAGAAAGGGTTATTATTGGATTGCCTCCAATAAGGTGTTAAGGCAATGTCGACATTTGACAAATATTAAGTAGATCTCCTCAAATGAAGGCGATAAGGAATATAAGAATACTCACTTCTCTGGAACCAACAAGAATATGGTGGAACTGAATAGTCTAAGCCAAAGGAGCTGTATCACTAAAGTCACTGATATATAAGGTGATAGGATATTTTAAAGAGGAGGCTTTTTAATAGGGAAGTGGAGAGCAGAGCAGAAGGCATCTGCTAAATTAAATTAACCCTATAAGTGTGGCTGGGGCAATTTCTCCATATTCATTAAAGGCTTAAGTTGCCTTGGTGACGACGACCTTCATATCATTTGTCCATTAATCAGTGGGCTTATACCCTGTGAAACCTTCTCAGCATATATACCTATATTGCCAAAATTATAACACTCACTATCAATCTGTTCTTGTGGAATCTCATTTGCTTTAATATTGGTGATTGCTTTGCCCCTGTAGTGAGCACCGTATACAACTTGTTGGCTAAACTCAAATTAACTGGTTTGAGAATTGCTTTAGATGGTTCTGTTCCTTGTATATTAGACACCAGGAGACCTTATGAAGGCGCATGGTCCTCTTCTCTAAGTAAATATTCTTTTGATGCTGCCCAATGTAGCATCAATGGCTCTTTAAAACTGCTCATCACCCTGCTGGTGACTTTCTTGTTGACACTATTAAACATATCTTCATACTTTGCTTAACATAAGACTTGATTTAAACTTCTTTAAACCTTTTCCTTGACATAATCAGAAATCAAGGTTTTCTCCTAAACGAGTGTCTTCTTTTTTAATCCCAGACTTGTTACTGGAGATCTCTTCACATAACCTCAATATATAAGTGGTAACTAAAGGATAAACTAGGTAATTCTGTGGCTAAGTAATTTCTAATAGAAAAATAAAAGTGTATTCTTATTTTTTGTGTATGTCAAGATATAATGTAATTGCAGATTAAAAAACTTGGAATAAGTTATGACAATATTTAGGGGCCTCACAAATTTTGTAAGTCTATCCTTGATCTCCGCCTTGGTGGCGGCATCCATTTGGTTTAATGTGTAAATCTGCGATTTCCATATCATGGTGGACATCCATGAACCAGGATGATTAAAAGAATTTATCAATATACACTTCTAGGTCTCAATTGTCTCTTGATACTGGTTGGTTGCCTTTTTGGGTAATATTCAGATGGAAAGTTCATTTGCTTCCATCAGGGTAACCTAAATTTTGATAGGTGCTCAGTCATATCATTCAAATTGACCATTTCTATTTAATTACTCCATCATTGGTTGAATTTAATCATTTCATACCTCCAAAGGTTTATATAGGGTCAATTTTTATAGTTTGTGGTGGCATTGTTGTTTTCTTAATACTGTAAACCTCCTCATTTGCTGGTATCAAATATTTTGATTGATGTTATCCTGACTGTCTGGTAAAAACTCTGAGGCCATTGTCATCTACAAAACGGGTTACATCTTTCCTATTCACGTTTCATTTTTATATATGTAAATCCTGTAGTGGTTGTATAATGGTGGGGTTCCTTCCAAAGGGAGAGGAATTATTCTCCAGTATACACGTGGTACCTTCCACAGCATAACTGTTGAGAAATTTTAGGCTGATTATCTAATATCTAATAGATAATATGGCTGAGATGGTGCATGATGTACTTGAAACTTACCTTTTTGTCAAATTCAAGTTGGATCAAAATTTTCAGTACCAATTTTTAACTTACCCTGTCAGGCTCCGCTTTTGATACCTTAGAATTATTTTTGTTGGCCATTGCTAGCAGCTATGTATGGATATAGATATGTTATTATGGCTATTTATTACTTAACTAAGTGAGTTGAGGCTTCTTATGCGCTAAAGGCTTACGCAAATGCTAATGCCTTATTCCTTTAAGAAAATTCTTACCTGACATGTTGCCCTATAGTTCTATTTCTGATAATGTAATTAATATTATTTCTTCATTAACTCAAGAACTAAGTTTTATTATGGGAATTAAACAACTCTTTACCCATCCTATCTTTAAGCTACAAATGGAATTGTAGAGAGAACCAATGGCACTTTTAATTTCTATTTAAATACCCTACAGCATTTTATACTATCCATTAGAATGACTTCCTCCCAGCGCCCTACTTGATTATTGTATTAGCTAATATTAGTCCCTTCAAGTATCTCCTATAGATGCTTTATATGGTAGAGAACCTTTTCTGCCCTCCAGCCTTCAGCCCATACTTGAATCAACTACTCTTATAATGTGGAGCTTACATTGAGACGTTTAATTAATGAATCATATGTCTTCAAAAATTGCTGTTGAATTGATCCATCACACTGTTTATAAATAAGGTCATTGGGCTGATGCAATATGACATGCACTACCATAGTAGGCCCTAGATGATTTAGTTTTATTATCATCAACTTCATGGGGGTCAGCAACACAAGTTAGCAACTAAATGGTTGGGGCCCTATTGGGTAAATATCTGATGTGGTTAGAATAATACATCCCTTCCACTTCAACTGGTACCATAATAAATCAGGTACACTTCAATTTTCAGGAATTATTTTCCTCTGTGGCAATATTTTAAGGAGTGTTGTTGAGATTAGACCCTTCAGACTATTTTTATCAGCTAACTTAATCCTTTAAATTATGACTTAACCCCAAACTAATTTTTAGAAAAATGGTTCAATTAGAAAAGATCTTGTTTAATTGAAATGATAAATCTTGATGAATTTGATTTCTTCCAAAAAAATAAAAGTACTATCACCTTAAAAAAACAGTTCATTCTGTATTGCTAAGGTTGATGTTTCCTTCATTTATCAAACAATATATTTAGGGCGACAAAGTTTCATCACCCCTTTCTTGAAATTAAAGCCTTTTAGTTTATTTATTTTTGTTACTAATTGTTATCACTTCTTATAACGGCATTAAGCTATGATTTGGAGAAACATTCCCCTTTAGACCTCATAAACCCAACAAGCCACAGCGCTTGAAATTGAAATGAGTGTGGAGGCATTAAGTTCAGCTGTTCTGACTTTATTGTCATAATTGTAATGAGCCTCAATGTCGTAAAGTTAATCTTACTTATAAATATGCTTTGTTTGGCTAGATTTCAACCTTGAAGCATCAATGAGCTTAAGAATGGGGAAGCAAAATGGTCATGGGAACATTTATTTAGCTGGTCTGATTTCATTTTCAGAACGTCATGAGCCTTACTGTGTGAAGTAAAAATGGGCATAGAGGCATCATATTTTCTGTCTTATATAGTTATTTCCAATTTTGGAGGTCTTAGGAGAGACATTTTTGCTTTTATTGGACGTTACAGTATCTCTGGCAGGTATTTTGGCACATTGTAGTATTTTTGTACTTGTTTTTGCAGTGGTTGATATAATCATAGTTTATTTAAGAGGTGGTCTTTATTTAAATTTATTTGGGGAAGGCCAACCAGGGGATGGACACTTCTGATAAGACAAGACACTAAGAAAGCGAAAACTCCATCTAGAGGAAGGCACCCCAGAGAAGCTAATGCTATCTCCTGTTGTCAGCGGGAACGCCAAGACAAGGAGGGGGGTCACGTGCGTAGGGGCAGGCGCCACTATTGAGCACGTATGTAGGAAGGGGTCTGAGTTGATGAGCCAAACCGGGAACCAGGACAAGACAAGCTGGCGGTGATGTGGTAGGAGTTACCCAAACATCCACGCTTGAAAGTGGTCCACTAAATGCGACCTGAACCGGCATACAGCTTCCTGAAGGGTGGGGGTAGAGCCTGAGATGGCATCCAAGACAATCGTGTGGATGGTCCACATGGCAATTGTGACCACCAAGGCACAGAGGGAGGGTGGGAGAGGGGAGGCCATTGATAAAGCAAACATGTCCCTAGACAGACTGAAGAGCTGTGCCTGATCCTGGTGAAGCAGACGTTGCACCTCACGCCATATCGCTTTAGATGAAGTACACTTTTCCAGGCGGTGAAACAGCGTTCCATACTGGCCACACACGACACAAGAATGAGTGCAAATCATTAGAGCGTTTGGCAGTAGGGTATACCCATCTCAAGCAGTGCCACACATGGGAACGAGTATTTGGCTGCAGAAGAGGGTGATGGGCGTACTTTCAAATGGTTTTCTGGGTATCAAGGGGGTAGGGGATGTCCATCATGTCTAGGTAGTCCACCCTGGACAAGGTATGGGGCCTCATGGGTATCACACCATTCAGAATGGGATGCCCCTGTACCTCATGGGAGAACCAAGGAGAGGGGTGCCCCCTCTTGGTGGTGTGCCCACAAATGCGGATTCTCCACTTGGCGCTCCACATGGGAGGAGGATCCTTTTGAAGTGTTACGACGTCCCATGTGGGCCCGCAGCCAAAGCATGCAAAGCCAGGTACTTTAACAGAGAGTGTGGGTGGGACAGATTGGGGAGGCGCAGGAGAAGTTGTAGCGGGCTGCGTGGGACCACGCTGGGCTGAAATTGCAGGATTAGTAACGGCAGCGATACAGGTGCTAAAGGATTTTGGCATCATGGGCCTCAAAGTTGAGCAGGCCCAAACCACCACTATGGAGAGGGCCAAACATGACATCCAGGTGCACCGGCGGCGGGTGGCCCAACCAAAGCCACCCTTGCAGAAGGGCATATAGTGATTTGAAGAAACTTGGGGGAAAGCGATGGCGTGCGCCCAAAACCAAACTTTAGAGAGGAGCATAGAGTTGGCTAGTACTACCCTGCCTGTAAGGAAAGTCTGACGGGCTCTGAGGGAAGCTATGCGTTTCATCACATTGTCCAGTATATGGTTATCCATCACCAATGAGGCGTACCCGCCTGCCTCCAGCCACACCTCCAAATGACGGACTGGTCCTATGGTGGGACTTGGCACAAAGGGGAGCACAAGCGGGGCGGTGTGGGGTGGGCAAGACAAGCGAGCTCATGCGATAGCTGATGGGGCAGATAGGAAACAGGGCGCTGGGGCTCAGGGGGCTTGATACCAACCAAGGAGAATGAATTCGGTTTTGAAAGCATTGAGTGCAGCATTACTTACCCTGGAGTAAACCTGGATAGTTTTTTCAAGTGCGCGTGCATCATGATAGTTAGACACCCCAACCACACAGTCATCTGCAAATGCCAACATCTTGACAGGGGCTTGGCCTAGTACATGGACCCCAGTAAGGTGGGAATTCAAATTTCGAAGAAGTGGGTCAAGGCTGAAGTTATACAAGAGTGGGCTAAGAGGGTCCCCTTGGCGTAGGCCCCTTTGAGGGCGGACTACATCCGTGAGAAAGCCAGGGCCACGCACAGTCATTGTGGCGGATTCCGTTAGCAACATCACCCAGTTGATGAAGCGAGGGGGTAGGCGAAACTTGTGGAGGCAGGCTCTGAGGTAATAACAGTTAACTCTATCATAGGCCTTCTGCTGGTCTAAAAATAAAAGAGCTCCAGAGGACGTGGACTGACATACGTTGGGTACAGTGTGTATAATGTCCCAAATCGACCTTCTGGGAATGAAATTAAATTGCTCAGGGGAGATGAGAGCAGAGGCAGCAATCCCTAGACGGTTAGCCGTGATTTTAGTAAAAGGTTTTGTGTCAGTGTTAGTGAGAGAAATGGGGCGCCAGTTGGCCAAATCCAGCTTATCCCCTTTTTTGTATACCGTAATGGTGTAGGCCTCTTGCCCTCCAGGTAGGAGGCGCGTTTCCAAAAAGCTTTTTTTAAGAGAGTCAAGCAGCAATGGGGATAAATCCTAGAAATACTTTTTATAGAACTCATAAGGAATGCCGTCTGGGCCTGGCATTTCCTATATGGTGCACCGCAAATGGCAGACCAGAGTTCATCCCGATTAATCAAATTCATCAACTCTAGGAAACAGGAAATGGTGCAGATGTTTGCACTATCAAAATATTTTTTATTTTGGCTGTCTGAATTGGTTTGGATCAATACAGTTTGAAGGAATATTTTTTTATCTCGACCGCCACTTTGGCTGGTGTATCCACTATGGAATTGTCTGGCCTTTGCACCTGTGTGCAGGCCAAGCTCTGGCGCAGTGCAAAGAATTTTCTAAAAAAGTAAGTGGAGCACGTGTTGACCGCTGTAATGTTTTTAGCTTTGTACTGAACACAAACCCAATGCTTGTGATTCTCTCTATAGTGTTAAGGAGGGCGGCCACTTCCGCCCACTTTTGACCTCAAGCTGGGCTGTAGCCCGCAGCTGGGACATTGGACTCCAGGTGGTCCAACTCTGCCAGAGTGCACAAGATGACCGCCTAGGCGGACCATGAGCGGCGGGAGGAAAGGTGGCGAGCCTGGTGGATTGTGCGCGCCTTGAAGTTAGCCCATGTGGAAATTGGATCTGCAAAAAACAGTGTGACAAACTCTGGTGCTGTGGTTGTGAATTCCACCCACGAGGAGAATCTTGGCAACACAATTTTGGCAGGGCGAAGTTTGCATCATTTTGGAGCCTGAGCTGCTGGGTTGGATAAATGGAAGGAAAACAATACCATCCTGTGGTCGGATAAATCAATTTTTGTTGCAGTGAAATGGGAAACTTGGGTACAAAATTTCAATGGTGCGAGGGTAAGGTCATTGCGGGACATGGACCTTAACTGGCCGTTGTGGGTGTGGGGGCGCGACATGTTTTTGAGAAGCGGAGTGTGATGTGACAAAGTATTGACCAACCCTAGGGTGGCTTTGAGAACGCGGAGCTCTACGTGCCCATGTGGGGTGTAGGTGATGAGGGCCAGCAGTCAGTGGATGGGCTCAACCAGCAGTTCATGTCTTTATTGACAAAAGGGTCAGGGGGCAACAGAATGGAATTGACCGATGAGAAAAGTTCCTGAAATTCTTGCGCACAGGTCAGGGCATAAACGTTGATGATAGCGTGCACTTCGCCATCCCATGAAAAGGTGACAACAAGGACGTGGCCATTTAGGAATGAATTTGACAATAAAAATTAAAATTTTTGTTCACTTGAACTAGCACCCCACAGTGCTCAGACCAGAAGTAGAGGGAAGGGAAGAGCATGGATTACCATGTATCCTCCAAACTGCGTGGACAGTGGGTTTCCTGAATGGTCAGGATGTCCACGGGTAAATTTTTTTTGTAAAAAACTCAGTGTCCTAGCCTGGGATGGTGAGGCCTTGAGTCCAGCAATGTTCAACGTCCCTAAAGTAAAGACTCCCCTCATCGCACCTTAGGTGTGAGGGGAAGGGCCCCCAAGCCCTAAAGCCTCCTCAGTTTTTTCATGGCGCTTGTTGGCGCCCCAGGTACATGATGCTATGGAATAATTGTCAGAGTGGTTAGCTTTAGCAGTTGGGTTCACATTGGCTTTTGCCTTCGCTTTTTTCCCCGCTGCAAGACGAGTTATTTGCAGTGTGTGCATTTGTGGTGCACCATTGCTTAGAGGTGGAATATTGGCAGGAAAGTTGGTGAATGACTAAGTCCCAATTGATGCTTGGGCATATTGGTCAGGTGAAACTGACTCACCCATCAGGAGTTCAGCTTGGGTGGCCCAATTGGCTTGGGCGTCCCAATCTGATTGGTCGAGGGATTCACGAGCTGCTTCTGCCATGAAAGTCTCAATGTCCTCCTAGAGCTGGGATGGCAGGATTGTGGAAGCGGTCTTGGCCGCCTCATTGGCCGCCACCTTGAGGGCCTGTTTGGCCCTCTTCCGCTCCTGTGGGGACACAGGTTTTACTAGGATGTAGCAGCCTTGCTCTCCCCATGGGAAGGCTGCCTTTGTGTCAATTGTTGGTTCATAGTGGACTTCTCCACCGCCCATAGAATATGTGGAGAACTCTTGATGTGTAACGCCCTCCTTGATGGGCACGTGCGGCCTTGTGGCCAAAAGTGCTACAGAATGTGCAGATGGGAGGTGCGCTGTCCATGGTGACCCTGAAAGGGTGGGTGTCATGCCATTAATGTTGACAAAAGTGGTATGTGGGATTTGGCCAGATCCTTCGCTATCCCCTCAGCTGGGGTTAGGACTGCAATCACTTTGCCTGTGCACAGGTTTGTCATTAGCGTAAAGTGCTGCATTTAAAGGATTGTAATTCGCCATATATGGCGATCCCAGCCTTCAGGTGGTGTTCAAGTACAATGTGCTTGACTGTTGTGGGCAGGAAGTCAAAAGTTACAAAAATTTGATTTGATTTTACCCAATGGGTGCGCTTAGTTTTGACAACCCGCTGACCATCCAGGAGGTCTACTATAATGCACACCTTTGCAGCTTCATCTGCTGCTTCCTTACTCTTGAAGCCAAGATCCAGGCAACTGTGTGGCATGGAATGGGGTGTGACGTACACCGCGTTTGGGAAATGTATGTGTACATCCCCACAAAACATCTTCTAAAGTGCTGTTTGCTGAATATCCAGGAACACCCACACCCTATGTTCCACCGATGATAGTGGTTGGGAGTGAGGCGTATTGATGTACTGGCTGCAATGCACTTGCCAAGCTAAAGTTTCTGGGGAAATGGTAACCGCCAGTTTTTTAATAAGTTTATCTATTCCCCCAGGCTCTCCGGGGCAATTGCAAAATTTGGATGACTTGAGGCCAACAACTGTGCCCTTGACTTTACTCGCCCAACTGCTCCCCAACATTGGGCACCAACTAATCTCCTCGATGAGATTATCAAACTTTACCTAGACTTGAATTGAATTTGTTGCAAAAGTGTTTGCAATGAGAGAGAAAAGTTTTGTGGTCTGTATTTTCATTTATGCTGGTTTTAGCTTCACGTTTTAACTTAAAATTGTATTAAAAAGATTGACTGTTGATCTCTAAATTACTTTTATGACAAACTGGTAACTTAATGTTAAAATGACATATCTTATATTATTTTGTAAGCCATTTCTAAGATGTCTGAGAACTGAGTAAGATGATGGTCACTTCATCTATCTATTCTTGGAACGTCTGGGGCTGTTTAATGTTTGATAATAGATAGGAATTTATAATAAAGTTTTATATTGGGTCACACTCAGGCTCTCATCACATTGTGGAGGGTATACACTGGGATGGAGCATCTTTATGAAGGTATTTTTCACTGAGTAGCCTCGGAAGTACCTGGAAGGGAGCATCATTTGTTGGAAATATGTATCATGAGGTTAATAGCTGGCCCTTTAAAGGCTATAATATTATTATCTTTATAACTCAAAGCCATGTAAATTAGAAGAGCTGTAATAAGTAAGAAATAAATGAGTCTTAAGTACAAATAGCTTTTTGATTCTGAATAATCATGTTAGCTTAACTTAAACTAGAGGTTCAGCAGTCTTAAGAGAACTCTAGATTAAAAGTAATATTATTGAAAAGTTATTTATCTATAAAAATGTTGTTACTATTTAAAGTAGCAGGAAAACTTAATATTATAACAAATAAGGGGGTATTTCAAGTTTAAAGCCAAAAGAAGGCCAGGATTGATTATTTTAGTCTTATATTAGGAAGCTAATAGACTTGGGTTCACATTTTTATAACACTGGGTAGCAGATGATCAAGCCAGTCTTTTTTAAGTTCTCTCCTTCTTTCAAATTACAATTCAAAATAAATAGCATATTGATTTTATCACATTAGTTGGCAAATTACTAAAGATGTCATAAGTTATAAATACACAATAAAACTGATTATTCATAAATTTGAAATAATTGTGGTAAACCAGCTTACTTTTGCTTGCTGTGTGTTCCGCCAGCTTGTTTCCAAAAATATTTTTAATAAAACAAGTTTTAAATAAAAAGCGCTGATAAAAATAGGATTTTTTATGATTTTTATTAACCGCACAATAAAGGGAAAAATGATGATCCTCAACCTCTGACTATCTAGTGTTTAAAATAATTTCAAGGGTTGAGGGGGAAGTTGGGAATATGTTCAGAACAGCTGAACCTAGTCCAAATTAGGAAATATGCAGGAAGAGGTATCATAACTCAGGACCTCGCTTCAAGGCAGTGGAATGAAGAAAGAGGAATTCTGATTGGCCCAAACATACCCATGAGGTAACGTTTTTATAAATTTAAGCCAATCACCACCCAAGAAATTTATTGCACCTTGAGGACCCCTGCCAAGTCTATAAAAGGGGGCCCATGCACAGGTGCATTGAAGTTCTCCGTTGGGGTTGGGGGAGTGCATTCTGATGATTCCCCCAAGGTTCGTGGTGAGGTCAGAGTAATCTGATCAGCCAATTTTACTGTTAGTGCCTGTACAGGTTTTAAACTGGTGTTTCCCCAATTAACGGGGTTCCACTGAGAATTGGCCAGAGACTTTTGGCCAAAATTTTCAGTAAAGTTAATTTATAAATGTGGGAATCACTAAATTCCTCAGATAATCGCAAATGGCCAACATTTCCCTTTTTTGGCAGAACTCAACCTACAGCATTCTTATTTTAGGCTACAAAGTTAAATGTTCGACATCACCCTCAAGAATGTTGGGGGGCGAGTAGGGACAAAGGAAATGGCCATTTATGCGATTGATAATGATACCAGTAGCTAGATTTTTGATAGAGTACTCATTTCCTCTCTTGTAGATGATGATAAAAGGACCCTCCCAGATTGTTCCAAGTTTACTGCTTCTAGGGGTGATGCAGTTATGGTAGTATAACACCATGTTGGAAACTTGGAAAGTGGGTAAGGGGGTTCAGGACTCATTTGCAGTCTGCCCATCTTTTGTTACTGTTTTAACTAAATTAGTCATAGCTTCAGATTGGAGTTAAATTATGCGTTGAGCTAATCTCCTCATAACTTTCTCTGGTTCCTCAACTCTAGAAGAGAATACATCCTTATCTAAGAGGGTAGGTATGCCTGGTTCCCACACATACAAGACACAAAAAGGAGACTTTTCTAAAATCTGATGATAGCTAATTTGGTATGCCATAAGAGCACTATTTAAATATTGATCCCAGTGAAGAGGATCAGATGAGGACAGCTTCTGCATAATGGAAACCAAGGTTCCATTTGCTCTTTCCACAGTCCCATTTGTGGATGGGTTATATGGAGTTGAGAAAAGTTGTGCTCCCATGGAAGTGGCCAGAATTTTGACTACTCTGGAGGTGAAGTTTTTGCCATTATCGCAGAGTAGTATTTGGGGGCAACCATGATGTGTGAAGATGTGTTGATGTAAAAAGGTGGCGGTGGCCTTAGCTGTTTAAGCAGGGAGAGCCATGGCTTCAACCCATTTAGTGAGGTGGTCAATAGCTACTAAGAAAATCTGTTTCCACTAGTAGACTGAGGAAGGGACTTATTACATCTAGGCTGATGGTGTGAATGGTTGTTGCGGGGTAGTTGGTTGATATTGGTATCTAGACTTAAAGCCAGATTGCTTCTTACAAGTAAGGCAGGCTTCCAAAACATCAACGATAGCTTCCATCATTCCATCCCAGTAAAACCGATCCTTAATCCATTCATAGGTTTTTCTTGACCTTCATGACCTAGGGTAGAATGTGCTTCTAAGATAGCAGGTACACGTTCTGAGGGTCGAAGGTAAGGTAACCATTTTGTCCCCACCTTCTTATACAACTTCACATCTTCAACTTTATTGTTATGGGAGTGCCAGGATAACATCTTTTGAACAGGCTCATCCTCATCCATCCATTCACTGGGGATCATTAAAAGGTCATGTAACCTTTCTGCCTCACTATTATCCAAGTGAAGGACTGGTAGCTGAGTCAACCCATCAACATTCAAGTGACAGGTTCCAGAACAGTGTTTGATCTTCATGTATTAAGGCTGGAGCTTTAGATACATAGAGCTAACCGACCAGTAGGATCCCTCATGTTCTGTAGCCACTTTAAAGATGCGTGGTCAGTAACTACACTGAAGTTGGTTCCATATAGAAAAGGACGGTAGTGCTTTACAGCCAACAGAACAGCAAGGCACTCCTTCTCAGTTACACTGTAGTTGCGTTCCACTTTTGACAGCATCTTACTAAAATGGGATACAGTATGCCCACACCGTGTTCATCTAATTGGCTAAGATGGCCCCAACGGCATAGTCCAAGGCATCAATGAACAAGCTGAAAGGTTTATTATAATTAGGGGTGCTGCAGAATAGGACGTTGCTATAGTAATTGCTTCATCGTCTCAAAAGCAGCTTTTTGTTCAGCACCCAATAGAAAGGGATATTCTTGGTTAGTAGTCGGACAAGGGGCTCATTGAGTTGAGTGAACTTAGGGATAAACTTATGGTAGTACCCCATCATCCCTAGAAATACCTGAATATCCTGTAGATTTCTAGGGGCCGGCATCTTTGAGATAGCTTCAACCTTGTCCGCATGGGTTGAATTCTTTCTTGAGAAATGGAGTGACCAAGGAAATTGAGTTTCCTTTGGAAGAAGGTAAAATTTGAGGGCTTCAACTTTATATTAGACTGACGTAACCGTTGAAACACCTCCTTCAAGTGATCAAGATGTTCATTAAAGGTTTTTGAGAACACTGTGATGTCATCAAGATAGACAATGACACAAGTCAACTTGAGATCCCGTAAAATGTGATCCATTGCACGCTGAAAAGAGGCAGGTGCGTTGCACAACGCTTGAGGTAATCGTGTGGGTTGGAAGAGACCTTCACTCTAGATAAAAGCGCATTTCTCCTGATCTTGAGAAGAGAGGTCCATTTTCCAATAGCCGCTAGTTAAGTTCATGGCAGAAAAGAAATTAGAGTCTGAGAGTTGGGTCAAGGCGTCATCAATATGAGGAAGAGTATAGATATTTTTGTGAGGCTATTTAACCTGCGGTAATCCATGACTGTCCAATGTCCTCCATTCTTCTTTTTTATTAACAAGAGAGGGGAAGACCAGGGGCTTTGTGAAGAAATTAACAACCCCGCATTGAGTAACTGCTGAAGTTCTTTCCTCATTTGCTGCTCTTCCACTTTTGATTTGTGATAAGGTTTTGACCAAATGGGATGGGCATCACCCTCCTCAATGGACTGGCACCAACCCTTCATGTGGCCATAGTCTGTATCAGATTTGAAATGTATGTCACAATAATCATTAAGGAGAGTATGAACTTTTTCCAGCTCATTGGGTGTCAGATCGTCCGAAATATGGACGCTGGGTAAGGTACATACCAGGTTATCCGTTGGCAGGCCCATATCCATCAAGTACCAATGGAGTGAATTTGTTCAAGGTCCTCCACATGGACTAATAAGCCTCTGCGAATCTCCTGGTGTTTTTTTAAAACTATGTCCTTAGAGGTGAGGTTCCCCAACAGCAATGTAATGAGCCTTTGATAAGCAGGGTCAAGAATGCCAGGCAATACCTGAGGCTCCAAGAGATTGATACCCTCAATACTAACAAGGTGCAATAAACAGTGACGTGGAATTTGAAGCTTGACTTTTGTGTCAAACACTCGTTGTTCACCAGGCTTGATCACGACCTCATCTGCAGCATAAGAAGGGATACCTTCCATAGCATCCACTGAATCAGGAAATTTCTTTGTGTGACGCCCAGAAGTGGTATAAGATAAAGGTATCGCTGCGTAGGGATATTCAACCAAACAAGAGTATTCGTGTTTATTAGACTCTTTATTGGATAAGACTAGCGGGACTTTATAGTTGAGCAATGAGAGGTAACCTTGCTTCAGGTTGATTATTCCTTTATACTATATCATAAACTGAGTGCTGATGAGCATATCATATGCGTTGTTATCTAAAGCCACAGTAGAGGCTGACAAAATAAGCTTCCCAACTCGAATGGGAAGGGAAGAGTAGGTCCCAATAGCTCGGGTATTGTTGGGGCCAGCAGTTCCAAACTCTTGCGTGTACTCCAAGTCAGGCGCTAACTTGATCTTCTTGATAAGCTTAGTGGAGATCACGTTGACTGGGGACCAGTGTCCAAGATGGCCAAAATACGGATCTTTTGAATAACTACTTCAACCTTAGTGAGAGTCTCGCAAAGTTAGGTGATAAAGCTAGAGCTCCATGAACTATAAGGTGGAGGTGAGCATTTTAGCAGTTTCAGGGTAGTTATTCATGATGGTTCATAAGTGATGAACACGCTGAAGAGGTTGAATCAATCCAGCTAAGAATTGATTACCATCGCTGGAATTGTCAATCGCTTGTGGACACCCTAGGATTTGACTGAGGTATTTTTCCTCAGGGATAGTAGTCTCGTCTACTCCTCCAGCGTTCAGGTGATCAGGAACCTCTACCTCTGCAGGGGCTCCAAGTATGTAGTACCCAAAATCATCATAACCCCCCTCTGATTTATCCCCAAGGGTATTCTCAACAACTGGCAAGGCCACGATGGAGGTAGGAGAGATGGCCACAGGAGATTGAATAGTCTTAGGGCACGCCTTTACCAGCTTAGCTGGAGGGGTAGGCACAACAGCTTTAGTGAGCTGGTGCGGACGGATGGTTGTTTCTACCTTACAGGGTTTTGATTCATAAGTAAGAGGGTTAACCTTTTTAGGTTGCACAGAGGGAGCAGGTCTCAACTGATCAACTAGTGGTAACTCTTCAATAGTGAGAGGTGAAGGGATCACCTCATCTTCCTTGTTTGTTGCACATGAATGGAAATCGGCAACATCTATTAATGCCTCCTTTAGATCACGGATATTTTGGAAATGACGTTTCACTGATATAATATGTCTAGCTAGAGAGGGCTAAGAAGCTAACTCAGTTAACAGGGCAGCGATAGCATCATTTAGGGTGAGCATGTTAGAGTTTGTCAACCTTTGCGCAGTGAGGTAAAACTGTTCAGCAAAGGCAAGGAGTGGTTCATCCTCATACATGCTAAGGCGCATAAAGGCGTGTTTTTCCCTGAGTAAACTCTGCTTAGATCCAAATTCAGCCACAGAGCCTCAATTACCTCTACCCAAGTGAGTGAAGGGTATAGGTAATGAGCTATAATTTCTTGTGATAGGCAGCTTTAAACAGGGAAGAATGTACTGAACTTTTTGTGTATCAGTTGAGCCACACATGGTAGCTTATAAACATACAGGAAAGTATGGATGTTTCCTTCACCAGGAGTAAATTTTCCCTTAAGGGAGAGATTGTAAGCGTGCTACTAAAGCTCCTTAACGGGATAAGGCGTTGGCGAGTTGTTCTTTAAGAGCAATGTTTCTGGTAATACAGGGATCCCCTGTAATGAGCACCATTTTATGGGAAACCAGCTTACTTTTTGCTCGCTTTTGCATTCCGCCAGCTGGTTTCCACAAATATTTCTAATAAAATAAGTTTTAAATAAAAGGCACTGATAAAAATGGGATTTTTTATGATTTTTATTACCTGCGCAATAAAAGGAAAAACGATGATCCTCAACCTTTGACTATCTAGTGTTTAAAATAATTTCAAGGGTTGAGGGGGAAGTTGGGAATATGTTCAGAACAGCTGAACCTAGTCCAAATCAGGAAATATGCAGGAAGAGCATATCATAACTCAGGACCTCGCTTCAAGGCAGTGGAATGAAGGAAGAGTAATTCTGATTGGCCCAAACATACCATTAGGTAACGTTTTTATAAAAATTTAAGCCAATCACCACCCAAGAAATTTATTGCACCTTGGGGACCCCTGCCAAGCCTATAAAAGGAGGGGGTCCCCATGCAGGTGCATTGTAGGACTTCATTGGGGTTGGGGGAGTGCCTTCTGATGATTCCCCCGAGGTCCATGGTGAGGTTGAAGTAATCTGACCAGCTTATTTTACTCTTAGTGCCCATACAGGTTTCAAACTGGTGTTTCCCCAATTAACGGGGTTCCACTGAGAATCGCTAGGGACTTTTGGCCGAAATTTCTAATAATATTATTTTTATTATTGTGGGAATCACTATTAAATTCCTCAGATAATCGCAAATGGCTGACATTTCCCTTTTTCAATAGAACTCAACCTACAGCATTCTTATTTTTAGGCTGCAAAGGTAAATGTCCAACAATAATAATTGGTTCTCTTTCTGATTCAAATTATAGTAATTTCAGGCCTTAAGCATAATACTTATTGGTTGATAAAATTTAAGGGGAGGATACCCCAGTGGTAGAGTAAGGACTCACTACCACTGCCCTCCCCAAGTTTGATCCTGGTAGATGAACTTTGTGTAGGGGACGATTATGACTGTGTTGGAGTTGTGCAATAATGCCCTGAACAAAGATAGCGAATAGCAAAGGCGACCCATGGAGTTCCTGGCCTATCATATGCCATGCATAAAGGTTTTTTGGGTTTTGTCCTCCTTTCCCATTTCTTCAATCCCTTAATTGGTGCAGTATCATCCCCAGGTCAGCCCACCTCTATTAAAAACAAAAAATCTATTGGTTGTTAAATCTATAATAATAAAAATAAAAAAAATGTTAATAACAAGTGCATAAAAAACACCAGGTCAGGGCTTCATTCATACAGGGCGATGCCCAACACTGTCATATTCTCTGCACAAACTGCTTGGGCTACGGCTACCTATTGCATCATCATATATTCAACCACTATTGTTGTCCTCAAGTTATATTATGCAATTGTTGAAGAAACTCAAAATTTAGACTGGTCAGTGCCATGCAACTTCCGTGTGAGCTCTACAACTCTTCTTGTCTACTTATATCTTCCCATGAATGCCACTGTGGAATGAGTAAAGGGAACCTTGGATATAATCCTATAAAATTTGGCTACTTTAGACCCATTAAAATCGGACCACACCTTGCCAGCACCTTCATGGCATACTTTATCAGCTACTGCTACATTCTAAGAATGTCGCCATTCTAAATTTTTGTATGGATACAAGCCAATAGTACCAGTACTATCAAGCGAGAATTTAACACTATTAAGAACGAAGACCCTACAAGGCAATATAAAACTCTTTAATGCATTAAGAAGAATCAATATAATGCCATGACCAACCTATCAAAACAGTTAATGATGAGATAAGGCTTCAAACAAGACTATCAACCTTTAATTATATGTTAGAACTCAGATCTAATTCTCTACTACCACAATATATTACTCTAAGAAGTGTCTAATTTGGTTTTATCTAGAAATACCTGATTTAATCATCTAAAAGAGAGGCAATAAATACATAATAATTCATCATTATCAAAGATTTTTTTAGTACTAGATGGATCATTATCAAAGATTACTATCAATTAAGCCCATGCTCAAGTCCTACCTTGCTACTCATCTCAATATACTTGATGAGGTGAGATCATATATTTGATTATCTACTCCCCAAAGAAAAACTTTGGGATTATAGTAGCATATCTTGCTCCCTTACTCAAAATACATTAAAGGAATTATACCAACTCCAAGGTGGCCAAATCTACTAAATACTTAGTTCAAATAACGTAATTGGAAACCTTTCTTATATAAATTTAAAGGGGGCATTAGGATTAGAAGTTTTTCTTATTTTTTAATCTACAAATTCAATGGTTAAAAATATTTTACATTAAATTGAATGGCTAGAATCAAAATATATCCTTTCAGTTTAAAGATTTAATAATCCAGCTCAATAATAAAACATAATTTTTTATTATTGATTTAAATCTTACTACTGATACAATTAAGCCATAATACCTGGCACAATGGATTATAATTATAAACAGTTGCTTTGTAACATCTATTATTAAACCTCCTTGAATCCAGGGTTACACTACACCAGCCAACATATATAAAATTGAACCAAATCAGTTTGAACCTTCATTCAATTGCTTTAGCTGTAGCAAACTGGGAACATCCCAGTTTTTAATTGACACGCGCCTTGTTTTTGCTTCATCAACCCATATGGAAATAGTCCAGCATATAGCTGGCCTCTTTAGGCAAGCTTATAGCTCTACGCCACTAACCTAATTATCCAGAATCAGATAAACTCAGAAGGAAAAGAATGTCGGGTAACCAAGGTGTATCACCAGAGAAACCTTTTAATTTTATTGAACAACTCATTGGGCAAGAGATCATTCCCAACATGCTCAGGTGTTAAGATCATGACAAGATAAAGATAAAGCAACTGTTGGAACTAATACCTAAGAGCTCAAGTTTTTGTTCTGCAGCAAAACTTGCAATTTTAAAAAACCAGGTAAGGCAAGGTAAGGGAGGCTGCATTAAGCTAGAGAGATTAAGACAACAAAATGAAGCTAGAAAAGTTATTGGTTCAAATTTTTAATGATATCCTTCAGGTAGCCACCACATTATACTTTAGGCTCTTGTGAGCCTAAAGAATATCTGGGGAGGGGCACGGTCCAGCTTCAAGCCCAACCTCAGTAAAGATCCCCAAAAGCATATCAATTTGGGTTTGGAAATCTTAAACCCAAGTCAAATGCATGATGATTGGTTAATCCAATTGTCACATCACCCCCCACCTAAAGGAATCACCCAAAAGAGGGAGTCCCAAGCAGAAAGCCGCCATCATGAGGGACTCCTGGGGCAAGTCATCTCGAGCCCCTAAAAATTTAACCTGGAATAAATTCTGGGCTCTCCATGGTGAGGGACAAACAATGTGTACAAGTCTGGACTGTTCTTCAGGAACAAACCCACTTGACACATGGAAGCATTCCCAGTGCTTGGCTGTGAAGCGCTCCCTTCTCATACTTCTGCTAGTGATATCTTCCCTTCTCACCCAGGAAGGTGCTCTCTCAAACAGAAGCATAAAAGGGGATGCAGTCCAGGATATCTAGATGGCTTTCCCCACATAAGGGGAACAAATTGAGTGGTGAGGGAGCCCTGCTAGGCCAGGGTCCCTTGGGGCCGTCATAATACAGGTGATGAGGAAGCACCACTGGGATGTCACACTGACCGTTGCTCTGGTTACAAATTTGCCCATCAGTCACCACTCCCACCAGTGTTTATTACTTGACAACCATTACTCAAGATACAACTGATGTCAGATGAACTGGGGAATTGATGAGTTCAGGTGAGTTCAGAATTATACAACAAAACAGAAACATACCAGTTTCCAATTGCCATGTGCCCATATGCTTGCACTATCAAACAGCGTGGAAAAGTTGTCCAGAATATAGGTGAACTCTCAAAGAATTTTATAGCTGGATGCCACTAACCTAAACGATCTTAAAATCAGGTAAACTAAAACGAGGAAAAAAGAAAGGTAGATATATTAGTTAGATCCCAAAGAAACTTTTTATTTTATAAAATAAAACAGTTAATTGAGGGATCATTCCCAACATGCTCTGTCATTGCAATAAAAGCAAGAAAAAGACAGAGCAACTGTGTGAGCCAAACCCCTGATTTTAAGTTTTTGTTCGGTGACAAAACTTGCTGCTTTTGCAGAAACTAAGTAAGCTAAGATAAGAGAGGTCCCAACTGTCTAGAGAAATCAAAATCCTAATTAATTATGGAAAAGTTGCAGTCTCAAACTTAAAAACATCATTAGAGGAGCCCCCCAGACCATATTTTTTTTTCTTTTGTGAGATTAAAGAATAGCTGAGGAGGGGCACTGTCAATATAGCAACTACTTTGAAGAAGGCTGCCCATACTTATAGGGTTTAACAATACCCAGTGAATGACTTAAATGACAGGGCTTAGCTGCACTATTTGATTCAAATAGCCTCCCTAGGAATTAATTGATTGGTAGTTTGTTCAAATAACATACTAAAGGCCCTAAAGAAAGTCAGAAGGCTGCAGTAGGGCAGCTCAATTTTCTACTAGGGCAACCCACAAGGGTGAGCGAGAAGGGAGGGCAACAATCCCTCAAAGGTTCACGTTTAGTAATTTATTTTTAACAAAATAAAATACTTTTAAATATAATATGAACGGATTGTGGCCTATATGGAATGGATCAGCTGAATTAATGTGGTTACAGGTTTCTGCATCATGCACGGTGGATTGACATCTATAATTGTGGAGATAATCATCCACAAGCTTATAGAAAACAAGGAGCAATGTTGAAACTATGAATTAGAATGTCTGCACAGCAATCTCAAGAGTTCTTTTTAAGATGATGGCGTTCATTTCTAGATATTCTTTAAGGACAATCAACAGGATTACGTGGAAGGCAAAACCCACAACAAAGAGTGTAGAAATAAATTGATATATGTAAAAAACCTAAGGGAAGGGAAAAAGCCAGCAACCTGCCTTAAGGAGGTCAGTCGCTTAATTAATAGGTTAAGCTGAGTGGGTAGATGGGATGACGCGCCCTGGTTCGGGGTTTGGGACCATACTCACTAGATTATTGAGTGTATGGGGAAAAACGGTAGTGGAGGACATAACCTTGAATTAGATTCTAGAAGTTTTGATAGTGAGTGTTGCGAAATTGACCATGGGCTTCGCTAGTGTGCCAGGCCAACCAGTATGAAGAATGGTTGACCCTTTGCCATTTTGTCTTCATTGGCATATTAACCCCTACAAGTCCGCGTCCAACCCACCATCCAACCACCAATGACTTCGCCTTAGCCCCAGGTGTCATCAGCGTATGCCCCGCGAGTCCTGCGCCCAACCTGGCCACTCAGGCACTCCCGCGCTGCCCCACCCTTGCAACCCTTCACCAACCCATCTGGGCATGCCCTGGCAAGTCCATCACCCATCTTGGGTAGCTATGGCACCTCCACGCTGCACCCCGCAAGGTTGGCAGCCAGTCAGCGCATCCGCTAGTAGCCATCTGGCCAGGTTACAGCCAGTTCCTCATAGGGAGGAGTCATGGGAGCTGGCAGCGCCAGCCACTCCAGGTGTGCTCACCCGCACCTATCAGGGATCACCTGTCCCATCTACTTCTAACCTAGCCAAGGAACTACTAACAACTAAAAGTAAATGAGCGAAAGGGAGATGTTTATTTAGAGGGAAAGAACGACTATTTATAATACTTCTGGTCTACTGCTCCCAACCACTCATTGGCCAATCAATACCAGAAAACCCATCATCCACTTGATGACAGATTTATATCAGATCGTCACTTCATTCATCATAGTGATTCCCTCCTAATTTGCTCATCTGCTCACCAAATATTAATATTAGGTCAATCCATCCTTGCCATGAGTCGCCACTTGATCATATATTTAATTCATTAAATTAAATTTTATTTGAGCATCCTTGGCATGAGTCGCCGGTGCTCCAAATTAGTTGGCAGAACCAATTTTGGATTATTCATAACAGATTCATTGGCTTTCTGCTGGAAACTCCAAAAAAATCTTCAGATTGGCATTTTGGCGACAAATGCAGATTCTGACAAACCTAAACTTTTATTTTATATAACATTAAATAGTATTGAACTAGGTTATTAGCCGGCAATCATGCCTATATAATTGACACCCCTAGTACTGATACTATTGGAAGGAATCCATTTAAATAAAATCTTGACATTGCCCTCCCCTTAACCAGATGGTATTCCTTCAGCGCGAATCACCCCAATAGTAGGCCAAGACCCCCAGTGCCCCCCCCCAAGGAGCGCCAGTCTTAACCAGTGGCTTTCACCACTCCATAACCAGTCCTTTAACTACTCAAGCAGCTCACCAGCAAAGCCCCTTGTAGTGAGCTTTACATTCGCAAAATTGACCATGGGCTCCGCTAGTTTGCCAGGCCAACCAGTATGAAGACTGGTTGACCCTTTGCCATTTCACCTTTATTGGCATACCAGCCCCTACAAGTCTGCGTCCAACCCACCAACAATAACAACTTCGACCTAGCCCTGGGTGTCCTCATCATGTTCCCCGCGAGTCCTGCGCCCAACCTGGTCACTCAGGCACTCCTGCGCTGCCCCACCCTTGCAACCCTTCACCAACCCTTCTGGGCATGCCCTGATGAGACCATCCCCCATCTTGGGTGGCTATGATACTCCCACGCTTCACCCCGCAAGGTTGGTGGCCTGTCAGCTCATCCGCTGGTAGCCAGCTGGCCAGGTTCCCACTGGTTCATCATAGGAAGGAGGCATGGGAGCTGGCAGCGCTGGTCACTCCAGGCGTGATCACCCGCACCTATCAGGGATCACCTGTCCCATCTACTTCTAACCTAGCCAATGAACTACTAATAACTAAAAGTAAATGAGCGAAAGAGAGATGTTTATTTAGAGGGAAAGAACGACTATTTATACTACATATGGTCTACTGCTCCCAAGCACTCATTGGCCAATCAATACCAGAAAACCCAACAGCCATTTGATGCCAGATTTATATCAGACCGTCACTTCATTCATCATAGTGATTCCCTCCTAATCCGCTCATCTGCTCACCAAATATTAATATTTGGTCAATCTATCCTTAGCATGAGTCGCCACTTGATCATATATAATTCATTAAATTAAATAGAACTTTGAGCATCCTTGCATGAGTCGGCAGTGCTCCAAATTAGTTGGCAGAACCATATTTGGATTATTCATAACAGATTCATCGGCTTTCTGCCAGAAGCTCCCATAACAATCTTTGAATTGGCATTTCAGTATGAATGCAGATTCTGCCAAACCTAAACTTGATTAAATATTATAAAATTAGATAGTATTAAACTAAGCAGTAGCTGGCAATCACACCCAACTAATTGACACCCCTAGTCCTGATACTATCAGAAGGAATATATATGGTTAAAATCTCGACAGTGGGTTAGAATATAATCCAGGCTGATCAATATGAGTCTACACAAATTATTCTAAATTGGGGATTTACCATATTTGGTTTTTTATTTTTGCACTTAACTAGTATATTAAAAATATGCACTTGAGAAAACAATCTGGGGGAATGATCCGTGATACATAACACTTTTCAGTACTGAATCCGCCTTACCTAAACCTAGTAAAGACTTGAGGAGCATATGATCGTTTCCCTATATACCTTGGGTAACTAGCTTTAATGTGGGAATACCCTTAGAGTCCTGAGAGAGGCCCCTGACAATCATCACCTCCCTGCACACTCCTTCTATCATTTTAACATGGTAGAAGATGTAAGGAAGGTCAGGGAGGGAGGATCTGTAGGGGGAAGAAAAGTTACCCACCTCTCATCTGTCATGGACGTGGCTAAGAAAGATTATACTAGCTACCAATTGGGATGCATGAGCACCCAGTGGAAAGCTCAGGATACCAGGGTCACAGCGGTCTGAGCATTAAGAAGGAGTGGGGTTCTAGTATGTGCGTGAGGAAAGATAAAGCTCAAAAACGTACTGAGGGCCCCCAAGGCAAACCAAATTATTGCAATGGGGCAACTGTAAGTCTTTTAAAGGAGGCAGGATGATTTCAACTCCTCAGAGTTCTGTGGTTGCATGCCTTTAAAATTGTATCATGGAGTTGCAGATCAGCATAAGAATTTTGGGTTCCACCACAAAATTGGCAGCAGAAATGGGGCACAGAAGGGGCCAGAGCAGAGCATCAGGGACAAGCTCTCCCTTAGCAGGGTGCTCCAGGCCCCTCAGAGTAACAAAATCTCCAGAGAGATAGTTGGGTGAGGGCCTCGCCTCTGCCAGTGACAAAGTGGGTCACTCTGAGGCTGTTCCATCCAGCGAACAATAAAAAGCGGTGGTGGTGCAGAGAGCTGAAGTCAAAGCAAGCAGATGTACAATAGTGGTGAGAGGAAATGGGCGCCTCATATTTAGTGATTTGTCTTAAATTTGCAATGATTTGTTGGGCAGAAGGGTCAATTGACCAGACAACCCAAACAAGAAGCATCAGAATCACAACAAGGGCGGCGGCATATTTCGCTGAAACAAAAGGCGTTATTTTTATAAAAATAAGTTGATGGACGTAGTCCCTGATGAGCTGTCAAGAGCTTACAGTTTCATTTTTGCAACTAAGGCGATAAGTAAAAATGAACTAACAACAGCCCCGCTCAGGGGCTGTTGCCTTAAGAATTAAGGCATCATTGGTAAGGGGCATCAAGGAATTGGCCCCTTGGAATTTGAGGGCGGGAACTGATTGGCTAGGATAAGAGGTGGCCAGGGTATTCACTACCCTGACAAAACTCAAAAAAAAACTAACAAAACTTTTTCTAAGTTTTTGGGCCAACTCAGGTCAACAGTGCCAACCAATGACCTGCCTGTATAGTTGGGCTGGTTATGTGTCCCAACCTTCCTGAATCCATTCCAGAGGGTTGGGAAGATTGCGCCAGCTCACTTACTGATTGATCCGATGCATAAATTGGGACCTGAATCAGTTTTCTGCCTTGGGCAGTCCAGACTTGCTTCCCTAGCCCAGAATTTGTAGACTGGGCCTCGAGGTCATTGCGACCTGTTTCTAATAAATTATGGAAAAATTGCAAGGGGGTATTAAGTCCCAAGGGAGTGCTTGTGGCCCCTGGCTTACGCAACCTCTCTGAAAACCCCCTCTATCCATCCTAACAGGGTAGAGGAGGGGGAAGAGGCAGGGATGGGGTATCCTTGGGGGTATAGTAGTTACTCAGCTTCATCTACTACGTGATAAGTCGCTCATTTGTGACAGGGATTCCTCCTGGGCCTTTAAGAATTCTTTTTGTCCTGAAGGGATGTTGTTCCCAGTCCAGGTGCAAGGGCTGGGCTCCAGGACTTACACTACCCTTTCCTTTTCCATCTTGGAAGATCCCCCCACAGGGAGCATGGACAAGGGCATAGTTCTGTGCTTTTCTGTGATCTTTGTCTAAGAATGGCAGCAATCTTCTGGTAAGTGACGGGGGCTGCAGTGCGGATTGTGTGAAATTCCTCCACCATCTCCTTGCAGTAAGAACATTCACGTTCACTCACCCAATTGTTTTTATATGAGAGGTAGCCCTTCCAGGCGATCAAGTACTGTACAGACTTCTAAGACCTCCAGGAGGCAAGGATAGCCTCCATCTCTGCTTCCTGGGAGTCCCCAACAACAATGGGCTCAGAGAAGTTTTGCCTTGCCCCCTTTAAGGGAGTTAGGAGGAAGTATTAAAGACATTTTGCCTCTTCCAGTGCGCCGGCAGTTTTAAAGTTTCCCCATTACCCTGATCTTTTTAACCTCAGAGGTGCCTGAGCGTTTGGCAGCCAACTTCAAGGTGGGAGCTTTTAAAGTGAGGTTCCGTGTGTCCAGAATGACGTGAGAGCCAACTTTGATCTCATGTCCAGGGTGGCGCTTCTGCTCATCAAACTTTTTGTATTCCTTGATGGACTTTGTCAAATGTTCATGAACCAGGTTGTGCATCTCGCGGATTAGGTTTATGCAGATCTCTGCTACTGGAACTTCTGAGGAGAGCCGGGGGCCAATTTGGAAGAAGGGTTGTATCCCAGGGTGGCTTCAAAGAGGGTGAAATTGGTTGAGGAGTGGATGGAGTTGTTATATTTGAATTATGCAATGGGCAAGTCTTTGGTCCAGGTGTCTTGCAAAGCAGTCACATGGAAACGCAGGTACTTTTCCATTACCTGGTTCACCCTCTCAGTCTGCCCATCATACTGGGGGTGGTAGGCGGTGGACCTGCAGGGCTTGATGCTGAGGAGGGTCAACAACTCCTAGCAAAAATGGGAAGTGAATTAGGGGCTCCTATCACTCACTATCTCCTTGGGAAGACCAAATATGGCAGACACGTGTTTGTTGACAAACTCAATGTCTCCACTACAGTGATAGCTGAGAGGCAGGGGATAAAGAGAGCAAACTTGGTTAATTGTTTGATGACTATCATACTGGCATCCAAGCCACAGGAGGGTGAAAGTTCCACAATAAAATCAACTGAAACTGAGGTCCATGGGCCCTCAGCATGATGCAGGGGATGTAACAACCCTTCTTACCGGAACAATCTGATTTTTCATGTGCACAGGTTACACAACTGAAAATCCAAGTGAGAACATCTTTAGATAAACCCCGCCAGTTGTAGGTTCGCTTGATTAGGTCCGCACACTTCTTGGTGCCAGGCTGCCTACCGCTGAGGGGGATGTGATTCCCCTCAATGACCCAGCCACGCAGAGAGGGGGTATTCCACAACTTGATCATGAAACCATATTGCCCCATCCCTCGGGGTGTATAGAGATCTTTTTTTGGAACTTGTACTCCAAGTCGTCACAAAGTTTAACCTTTTCAGGGTAGCAAATTTGGGATGCAAGGATGCAAGAGAGGAGTGGTCATCCAAGTCCAGATTGGAAAAGGCCACCACTGGCGGGGCCAAGGAGAGGATATGGGAGGGGGTACTACAGTGGTGAGCTCCAGGAGGTCTCCCCCACCATCAGGTGACAGGGAGGGGTTTTGACTTAGCATGTCCGATAAGACGTTCAAGGGATTCTTGATGGATTTTTACTTGAAGTGGAAACCACAAAGGTCCTGTTAGATGCGGGTTTAACGGTGCACCAGCCTCTGGGGTTTGCAGTAATAGAGCAGGGACTTTTAATCCTTTCAAACAGTAACTTCATGCTGGGCGCCCTGCAAGAGGTAGCGATAGTAAGTGAGTGACCACGCTTTGCGTCCAACTCCTTGTTTTAGATGGGCCATGCTTACTTGGCCGATGTGAACTTGCAGGAGAAATAGCCCATATGGTGTTTGAACCTTTGTGGTCCTGTAGCAACACGGCGTTTACCTCTACTGAGGAGGCATCGCAGGCTACTAAAAAGGGGCGAGAGTTTTCTGCGTTATGGAGGCTGAGGCTGTCAATAAGTCCTCCTTGATAGCCTTGAAGGCCTTCAGAAATTCAGGGGACCACTTGAATGGAACATTCTTCCCTGTGAGAGGATGAAGGAGTGCCGCCAGTTGAGAAAGGGCTAGAGAGAACTTCTTTAAGAAGTTTACTGTGCCAAGGAAGCTGAGAATTTGTTTTTGGGTAGTTAAGGTGGTCCATGACTGGATAGCCTCAAGCTTGCAGGGGTACCGCATAGCTATCCTTCAAGACTAGGCTGCCTAGAAAGGTCAGCCTCCCTGAAGGATTCAGATTTGGAAGGTTTTGCAAAGAGTCCCGCCTTGTGGAGGGCTGCCACCACCACTTCCAGGTTTATTGCATGTTGTTCCAGGGTGGGGAATAGATCAAGATATTGTCAATGTAGGCGGCAGCACATGAACAGCGCAAATTCCCCAGCACATCATCTATGAGGCGCTGAAATGTGGCCGGGGCATCCTTTAACCCAAAAGCATCGCCCTAAACTGGAAGAGCACTCATCAGGTGTGAATAGCCGTGATCCACTCCTGCCCCTTTGCCACCCTCACCTGACTGAATATATTTACCAGTTCCACCTTTAAGAAGATGCATGACTTGGCGTTACCCTGGGAGATGGATTGCTCCAAGGGAAGGGGTAAGGGTCATGGACGGTGATATTATTAAGGTGACCGTAGTCAACACAGGGACTCAGGGACCCATCTTATCATGGCGAAAACTATATGTAAGGTGACGGGGGAAGATTTCTTGATAAGCCAACCCTTCTTTAAAATGTCATCCAGCTAAATCCTCAGGCCCTTTTTCTTCCTCTATATATAGGTAGAGAGGACAGTTGGTTTTGACCAGGTCGACCATCAACTGGAATGACAGGTCATACTCATAGTGTAGATAAAGCTTGGCCGCGAGAGACATATCAAAACATCCTTGTATGGGGCGAGAAGGGAAAAGGTCTGGGGGAGTTTCTGGGGCAGGGTCAGTAGGAGAGATTGAGCTAAGTGAGGGACCTAAGGAAAGAGTTTTCGCAGCGAAAACTCTCCACTGAGCTCATGATTTATGAACAAAAAGGAGATACTCTTCAGGTTGATCCAAACCTGCTGGTGACGCCAACCCGCCCACTCCCAAAATCACAGGATATAGCAGATCCTATACTGCTAAAAATGGTCGTGAACCAAAAGTCATAAATGGAAAAGTGCAGGGGGCGTCAAATGCTGTGGCACTTCAGAGGCTCAGATGAGTCGCCTAGAATAAATTAGTTTTCTCCATCACCAAGTCCGAATAACACGCTACACTGATATTAATGAAGTTTCCCACAGCGCCTGTATTGAGAGAGGGCTTTTACGGTGACCTCACTTAACTTTGAGTGGAAATAAACTGGAAACAGAAAGTAAGTCTGATCTTCTTTATTTGGCAGAGCAAGGGAAAGAAAAGCAGAGGAAGGAGAATGGCCCATTACAAGCAGTGGGTGATTAAGGAGGTGCAGGGCTCGGCTGCTCATTTGCAAAAGAGTCACCTCCTCCTCACCCCAGATAAGAGATGACAGTTACTGAGTACACCTGCTCCCCCTTCTTGGGGGAGAAGCGGGGGTCAGGCAGGGTTACAATGACACAGAACGATCAGCCTTGAGGTCCTGAAAACCCAGCAGAGTACCCTCGTGAACAAGGGAAGAGACAGGGGGACATAACCAGCGGGTGCTTCCTGTAAGTCTGAGCGAGCTTCCCTGTAAGGAGTGTGTATATAACTCTCCAGTTCCCAGCGTGGTGGTTCACGGTGCACAGGCTTAACGCAAGGGAACTAGTCGTCTGTATTAAAGGAAGGATAGCCCGGCAGAGGATGCTTGAGCTAAAGTGACATAGGGTGAGGGTGGTTAACACGGTAAACATTAATAGAGAGTAAACAAAAAGCAAGTCTTAGCTGAGTCCCAAAGGTACGTTCATAACTAAGCTTTGAACAGGGCCAGAGTGCACAAATGCCTTGGTCGGAGGATACCTGGGTGGCTCAGCGGTTATCTGATGCTATTGTAATATTAAAGCAAATAAATCAGCTAATGTGATGCAAGACCTCCTTGAAGAGGTCCGCACACAGGTTTGCTTAAGTCAGTATAAGGAAAATTTGACACTAACGAAGGGTTTATCTAAAGGGAAGATGACCAACAAGAAAGGTTGGTCCTGAGCAAACATATTTAAACCAACCCGTGGAAATCATTGATAAGAGAAAATAGTACTAAGCCCTGGTGCAACAATAAGTGAATGCTTCCAACTGACTGGGTAACATACTTTGAAATTGACCGACTTGAGTGATTAATTGAAGTTGAGCCTGACCTGAGTTAGAAATTTCATAAAATGAACAGGTTTCAAACACCTTTTTACCAATTAACTGAATCAAGCAGTCATAATTTAGATGGTAGAACGTACGTTTTATGCTGCAGCCAGTATACATGGCTGAGCAGGTTGCACTTCCTCTGAACCAACCTGGGCATACCTGGCCTACACCCAGCGTTGGTACAATGTGTGCCTCAAGTCAGGAAGGTCCTGAAGCTTAACCTTATTGGACTCTCAGCGCCCAGCCTTATCCTGGAAATTGACCCTTCAATATAGTCATGTGTGAACATGACATTACCCTCTCCTCTTTTATCTTGCTTGGACTTGGAACATGCAGCCTCTGGGAAACGCTCGTAGAAACCTTCATTTAAGTCTTGGGCATGCACAGTCCCGCGCTGGAAACCAACTGTTCTCCCCTGCTTCAAATCCCTTCCAGGATACAATATACTTAAGTCTCCTTCTTACACGATGGTAGGCTACTATCTCCTCCACTTTTCCCACTCCAGCGCCCCATCCACAAGATAAGCCTCAGGAGTCTCTGGTGGGGGTCAAACAACTTAAGCTTGCTTTCATGAAAGACTGAAAAGATAAAAAACGAGGGGGAGATCCAATTGATATGAGGCATTACCCACCTTTCTAATGACACGGTATGACCCAATCCTCCTGGGTCCTAGTTTTTTATATGGTTGCTTGAATGGGATGTTTTTAGCATCCAGCATCACGAGATCCCCTTCCTTGTATGCTGGTCCAACTTGTCTCTTACCATCGTCGTTCTCCTTGTAAGCCTTCATGGCCACATCTAAATTAGTGCTCACCCTCTGGTGTACTTCATTGATCATTTTCAGCAGAGTCCACTACCGCTTCCACCTTGGATCCACAACTGGGCTCCATGTTGAAGGCGGGAGTGAAGCCATAGTTGGCAAAGGATGGAGAACAACCGAATGATTGCATGTTGGGTGTTGTTTTAACTGAATTGGGCCATGGTGAGATGGGAACTCAATCTGAATGATCTTTGGCGGTGTAACACTGCAAGAATTTTTATAGGCACTGGTTCACTCGTCCAGTCTGCCCATCTTGTTGGGGGTGATAGGCTGTTGAACAGCAGGGAAGGATTTGCATAGTTTTACATAACTCTTCCCAAAAGACGGAGACAAACTGGGGTCCACAATCGCTAATTATTTCTTTAGGGACCCCATGAAGAGCAAACACATTAGTGACAAATAGCCTAGCCATCTCTTCCGTGGTGACTGTGGTTCTGCAGAAAATAAAGTGTGCGAACTTTGTAAAATGGTCCACCACCACTATGATGGCATTGTAGCCCTCAGATACTGGCAATTCCACAATAAAATCAACTGATAGAGAAGTACAAGGGCCTTCAGCCTTTAGAACTAGTACCAACATCCCCTCTAGTGGCTGGTTATTTGGTTTCATTTGGTTGCAGACCAGACACTCTTTACAATATTTGCCCACATGTGCGGCTAATCCCTTCCAATTGTAAATGTGGCGAATTAACTCCAGAGGCTTTGCCTTTCCAGGATGATCAGTTGTGGTTCCATCATGATGGTCCCAATAAAACCTCTATGCGAAGTGGTCCTTCAGGAACCCATAGGCGCCCTTGAAACCACACCATCTCATCCTTCACGTGATAAACCCTGGTAATATCATCCTGATTCAACGCGCTCTTAGCAAGGACCATAGCATATTCGGCCAACAAAGGCTGTGAAAGGACTACCTTTTTAAACATACCATATTCCTCCGCATTTTCCAGAGGAGCAAGCGCTGGCCCATTGGCCGAGAAAGAGGGAAGCTGAGACACAATATTACCTGGCGGAATCATCAAGTGGGTATTATGCACCTCTACCTCCTTAGGATCTGGAGCTAGTGCAGGGTTGCGGCTTAAAGTATCCGCTAAACCATTCTCCTTTCCCTTGATAAATTCATAAAAAACAAAAATTGGGCTAGGGTCTCATGCCAGTGATTTTGCCGTGGGGTCAAGACATGAGGTGCAAGGTAGTACAGCAAGGCACGGTGGTCTGTACATATGCAGAAGGGTTGGGATGAGCCATGCAAGTGATGACTCCCAATAATTCATCGCCTCAATCACTGCTTGTAACTCTTTATCATATACGGCGTAATCTAATTTTAGTAGAGACATCTTCCTGGAAAAATATACCACCGGATGCTCTATTCCATTTTCGCCTACTTGTAACAGGGCCACCACTAAGGCGAAGTTGGAGGCATGAGAGGCAACAATGAACTCTTTATTGGGGTCAACATGGTGAAGAATGGACGTGGACAGAAGAGTACACTATACCACTTGGAAGGCATCCTTCAAAGTTGGGAACTACTGGAGAACTTTTTCCCCACTCGCCTTATACAAGAACGCTGCCACTTCATAAAGATTTGGTGGCAAATTCTTAAAGAACGAACACGTCCCCATAAAAACTCCTCAATTACTTAACTGAATTTGGAGTGGGCCACTCACAAATCTCCTTCTCCTTGTCTGGAGTTATCATGTGCCCTTGGTCAAACACGACGTTGCCATGGAAGGTGACCTGGTACTTGAAGAATTCACATTTACATATTTTTAATGTAAGGTCAGCTGCCCTCAAATGCTCTACCACCAGCCTAAGGTATACTTCATGGGACTCATTGTCAGGGAAAAGTACCAGAATATCATCCATGTAGGCTACTGCGCATACACTCATAAAGTCCCCCAAAGATGAATCAATACGGAGTTGAAAGATAGCAGGGGCATTTTTAAGTCCAAAGGGCATAGCCCATAATTGGAAAATCCATTTTCTGGTACATAATGTTGTCAGCCACTACTGGCCCTTCTTGATAAGGATCTGATTGAACGCGTTAAAACAATCCAGCTTGGAGAAGAATCTCGCCTTTTACATAGGTTCAATCTTTGAGTCCAGCGGGTTGGGATGCAAGTCTGGTTCTGTGACGTTGTTGAAATTCCCATAATCTACGCATTGGCGTAAGGTATCATCAGCCTTTCACAAAGATAAGTGGGGAACATATAGGAGAGGTTCTCTGAAAATTCGCGCCTTTGGTTAACTTCTCCTTAACCCACACAACTAAGGCCGCTTCCTCCCATACAGTCAAAGGATAAATGGGGAAGATATATGCACCAGATCAGCAGTGAGCTTGAACTTGCAATCAAAATCTGAATGAGCTGGTAATACATTGGCTGAAGCTGCATCAAGCGAAGATTCCAGACCCTCCAAACAGGAAGTAATGATACCTTTAAAGAGGGATACAGCAGCGGAGTTTTACTGAGTGTGTTGACATTGGGCCATTGGGGCAAATTGCCCTAAAAAGTTCGTTTCAGACATGGGGATAACTAATTCATGGCCTTTCTCAAAGTTAATGATATGATACTTTCTTTCAAGTTAATTCTGATGTCAAACTTTCGCCACCACTCTACACCCAAGTTGATAGGGTACAAAAGGCTTTTGATAACTTGGAAGCGGTCAGAAAATATGATATTGCCAACTTTATAATCCATTAACCTGATAATTTTCAGCGTGGGAATATCTTGAGAAGCCCCTTCCCTACCATACCACCTGGAAAGTAACTCAGCTCAAGGTATTCAGCTAGGTCTTGGTCAATAAAAATCTCAGAGGCTCCTGTATCCACCAAAATAGTCGTGCTGATTTTCCCTAAAGGGGATGAAAGGGTAGCAGTCAATAAAAAATATCTTGAATGATCTTTATTAATAGCAGACAATGCCAACACTTCACCACAAAAATCTTCTTCAAGCATTAGCATGCCTCCAAGGTACGTTTCTGCATCATATAATGGAGATGGATAGTTTGCCACTCTTTTTACTGATGTCACATATCCCACCATATCTTCAGCAACTGCATAAACGTTTTTTATATTGTAATAGTAACTTCTTCTCCACCTCCTGGGTTCTGCGGATCATGGTAGTGGTCAAGCGCGGGTTCTCTGGGGTGATTTAATATACTGAAATGGGTTTCATATCTGAGCCATAAGAGAAGATATATGGCTCAGTTGTATATAAGGAAACATCGTTATAAAACGCAATTTGGGCCACAAACGACCCATACCCATTTTAGCAGTAAATTTACAATGCTATCTAAGCCCATCACCACCAGGACCTTCATCATTGATCCCGCCTGCACTGTCTGAATGTGGTGCCAAAAACGGTTTATTTGTGACAATTTTGGTAATTTTGGTGACAAGTCATGGAATGACAACTCTCAGATTGCAAAGCAAGCGTATCTACCATGTAAAAGCAAGAAGTGTGGGTACTTCCCAGTCAGAGGCAGCAAGAATAACGCCAAGATGCTCCAACCATTGGCAAAAAGAGAAAACGGAGGTGAGCCCCACTGCAGCTGCGGCCAACAGCTGGTGCACCCCATTTGCACTTCGCAAAAGTCCAACACAGAAAGCATTTATGCACGTAAGAAAAAGTGGTTGGGCGTCTAATGTAAGGAGAGTGTCTATAAATTTCCAGTTCTCAGCGTGGTGGTTCATGGTGCACAGGACCAACGCGAGGGACTAGTCATCAGTATTACAGGAAGGATCCCACCATAGGATGCTAGAGATAAAGTGACATAGGGCAACGGCGGTTAACACAGTAAACACTTATAGATATTGAACAAACAGAAAGACTTGGCTATGTCCCAAAGGTACGTTCACAACCAAGCTTTGAACAGGGCTAGAGTGCACGGGTGACTTGGTATGGAGGGAACCTGGGTGGCCCAGCTGTGTACCTGATGCTGTTGTAAATTCAAAGCAAATAAATCAGCTATTGTGATGCAATACTGTAAGTCTCAGGGAACGTCCTTTGTCTCTTGATCGGGTCATCTTCCCATTCCTGAATAAAAAGACACTGAAGAGGATGGTGGTACCTCTCATCACTCGGGGTGATCTCACTCATGTAATAGATGAACAATGGGTGACAGCCCTTCCACTTCAGATCCCACCCCCAATACCCACACTCACCTCAGCAGAACTGTTGCAGGGAATTAGTGAAATCTGTGCCGAGATTACCAAATTGAAATTGACTGGATCTAATTTGGGTGGTAATCTGGCTGATGGCCAAAATTTGAATGGCTGTAAAAGCATGAAGAATGAGATATTGGATGGATCGCCCAATGGCTCCAATTCAATCACTAAACCAGTAGAAAAAATATTGGGCGCCATCGATGAGGGTTTGAAGCCCTCTGGTAATAATTCGGGTGTTGCACCTGATGTGCTGCTGTTGACCAAACAAATGGTTAAATGTCTGAGCATGGGTGGGTTGGTTATCCCAAACCCGTCCCCAACCAAATAGACCCATCCCTATATGGGATGGCCTTGGGGATTCCTGTCGCTCATCAGGCTAAACGCCATTATGCCAACTGTCAGAAACGTAGCTGAGCCCCAGTTCAGACATTTGAGGTCAAACTGACATAGACTCATCCCACCACCAAATTTTGCAATGTCAGTTCCCAAAGAATAATCCACCCATTCCTGAACAAAACCCAGTTAGGTCAAATTTGTGGGACCTACCTCCGTCCTGTCACTACCCAATTGACCACTATTTAATCAGTTTCATGGCAATGAAAAATTGTTGGTTGATTCTCATACTTTCCTTTCCAAATAAAATTTTACCTAAAAATCAAATTTTTATTTTTCCCTTTCTGACTGCATCCCAGATGGCATTTCCCTAATGTCCCATCTCCCTGTACTCCAGGTGGGCTTTACTAATTCTTTTGGTCACTATGGCTCCCTCCATCGCCAATTGGGCCCAGAGAGTCTGACATTTTTGGCTCCACAATCCCATTCTTATGAACTTCTGACAGCAATACATGGGGATCTTATGGCCCTATGTCCATCAATGGAAAGAAAGAATCCATCTCCTTGTCACCCCCGATGAGATGGGCTCACATGCCAAGAATCTCGTCAAAACTATCCCAGTAATCCCACCCCCTGCAGCTAGAACCACTGAGTTGGGACTGGATTCAGTGTGGTTTGTCGTCAGGATACTCCTCACCCTGTTGTTGCACCACCACTTCGTGGTATCACATTTCCCAGCTCCATATCAAGTCATACAGTCAGCAATGCCTCTGGCATTCTGGCTTTCTTTTTGGGTGCTCACACATCCCAACTGGCAGGCTGGTCTAAACTTCTTCTGCCATTTCCATGACAAAGACCTCCTTGAAGAGGTCCGTGCGCAGGTTCGCCCAAGTCAACATAAGGAAAAACTTAGAACTAATGAAAGGTTTATCTAAAGGGAAAATGACCAACAAAAAAGGTTGGTCTTGAGCAAACATATTTAAACCAACTCATGGAAATCATTGATCAGAGAAAGTAGTACTAAGCCCTTGTGCAACAATAAGTGAATGCTTCCATCTGACTAGAAAAAATACTTTGAAATTGACCGAACTTGAGTGATTGATTGAAGTTGAGCCTGACCTGAGTTACTTATTTCATAAATTGAAGTGGTTTCTAATTCTCGTTCACCAATTAACAAAAATGAGTCATCATAATTTAGATGGTAGCACTTCTGTTTTAACACTACGGCCATTATACATGACTGGGCAGGTTGCCTTCCTCTGAACCAACCTGGGCATACCTGGCCTACACCCAGCGTTGGTCTAATATGTGCCTCAAGTCAGGAAGGTCATGAAGCTTAACCTACTTGGACCCTTGATGGACAGCCTTATTCTGACAATTGACCCCTTCAATATAGTCTTGTGAACATGACAATCCCCTCTTCTTGGACTGGATGGCATTCCCGTTCCCTACAAAAAAGGGTCTGAGAAGGGCAGCTGTCCCATTCATCTTATAGGGTGACCTCGCCCATGTGATAGACAAGCTATGGGTAGCAGCTCTTCCTTTTGAAAATCCTGCCACCTGTCCCCACATTTACTTCTCCTAACTTAGTACAGCGAATTTTGGGAATTTCGCCAAAATATTAGAAAGTCAGCATCCCCAGGAGGAAAAAGGTCCTCATGGAGTCAATGGCAATGAGTTCTCAAAATTAAAGTCTGAAAGCCCCAAACCCTTGGCAGCAAAGCCTGATGCGCGTGTACTTTCAGTAAAGAGAGTTTCAAGTATCAAATCATCGGAAAAACTCGCCAATAGCTTTGGGCCATTGGGAAATGTTATCACTGGTTTAAAACCCGCCCAAAAATATTGGGAACAATGCCTGATGGGTGTGTACCTTCTAAGAAGAACGTTCCTAATGTTGAATCTTCGGTGAACTCTCCCAGGCATTGGGCCATCACTAAAAGTTGCTGCCAGCTCAGAACCCTCCCCTTAAGTATCAAAATCTTTGTTCAATGAATCCCACTTGGTTGAACGACGCCAAAGTGACCAGGTGTGGCTGGTTTGGGCACCCCAAACCTGTTCCTGACCTCTTGGGACCGCCCTTATGTGAGGTGGCTTTGGTAGGTTCCCGTTGCCCATCAGGCAAGATGCTATTGCGCAAACCATTGAAACTGCAGTAAAACCAAAAATTTGGGTGGCTGAGGATGAACCAACAGCAACTAGGTTCACCGCCAACTATTTTGGAGCTGTTTCAAATTAAAATCGTTTTCCTCCCCCTCGCTCAAAGTTTTCCAGGTTAGGTCAAATCTTAAAAACCCAATTACGCACTTTCCTAAGCTATTCCCTAAATTGATTGTCTATTAAAGCAGTCATAACACACTCAGGAAATTGAAAATCAATTTTCTTATCTTGAAATTTATTATACTCCTTCCTACGCTCCAATTTATTTGATTTATTTTAAAATTTTCTTTGCCAACCCCCTGAAACTCATCCAATATGACCTCACGGGCCTCCCATCAACTGGGCAATCCCAGTCATGCCAATAAGTCTCGCTCCTACCATAGTCAATTGGGCCTATTATGTGAAGAATCTCGTGGAACTCCCCCAATTGTAGAGGCCTTTGCCAGCAGGATATCAGTATCCTGTGGGCTCAATTATTCCCAATCCAGGCGAGGATCCTCCCCCTCACCCAAGCTATTGTAACTAGTTCCCTTACAGGGAGCTCCAAACTACCCAATCCAAGCTTTCAGCTCCCCACTCCTAGGCCCACTGGGTCTGGAGCCACAACAGCCCTAATTCTTGTGGGGTTCTTTTTTTACGCTTGTTGTTTGCCAGCCTTCACTTGTCACTCACCATTCCATATACCATAACGTCATTCAAGTGGCAACGCCTCTGGAATTCTGGCTCGCCATTTGGGTGCTTTTGCATCCCAACTGGCAGGCCAGTCTAAACATTATCTGCCGTCTCCCTTACACTTCCCTAGAGGGGAATATCAAAGGTGGACTCAGCAGGGGGGCAGAGAACTGTGAGACCGGGGGATGCTTCCCTTGTCCACAGCCATTGGCTAATAGAGGAAGGGCGGCACATGGTGTGCCAAGGATAGCAACAGCGGTCGTGGGTACATGGAATGGTCTAGTCCCAATTGATTGGGCTACCAAGAAAGCAATCTCTAGAGACCCTGGTAGAGGGTCTCAGGATTGGTGGGCAGCAGAGGAGGAGTGCAAGGCTGTCTGGAAGTCAGAGACAGAAATCTAAGAGGGGTTTGTCACAGAGAGGGCCAGCACAGTAAAAGCTTTTCTAAGAGAGGGCAGGTATGCAGCTGCCTATCCCAAGGTGAAGAGGCGGAGGAGGCGCGATGGTCTCAACTCAGGGATCTGAACCACTGAGGTGACCAGCGCAAGAAGAGTAGTAGGGTTGCCCATCTTAGCCACGGAGCAGAGCACCCCCTTAACCAGCAGCGGGAATCCCTTCCAGGGCGTCAAGGAGGGCCATGCTCTGTTGGGCGTCAGAGGGTGGCAGGGTCTTCCTGTTAGCAGCGAAGCATACCTGGAGCTCCGCAAGGGCACCCAGGACTTGATCAGCCACTTCATCAGAAGGGATATAAAGAACTCCCATCCCTATCATATTGACCAAGGGAGTTACGCTGATGGTGGGGGCTTGTGGGGTGAGCTCCATTTCGCCAAAGCCTGTTTACAATCTCAGATGAGCGAGGAAGCAGACCAACAAGAAAGGTCAGGCCACAGAGGGAGTGCAAGTTCAGAGTGAGGGCATAGTCAATCATTTCGCCAATGCCAGAGAGGAGGGCGGAGATGGCTGAGATAAGAGTTCAGTTCATTATATCATAGACACAGCTAAAGAATGTTAGAATGGGCTCCCAATCAGGATGCGTGAGCACCAATGGAGAGCTCAGTGTGTCAGGGGCATAGCAGTCTGAGCGATTAGAAGGAGCGGGGTTCTAGTGTGGGCATGAGAATAATAAAATTTCAAAACGTACCAAAGGCCCTCAAGGCAAACCAAATGGTTGCAATGCGGCAACCTTGGGTCTCATGTGGGGCAACCCCAAGGTTGGGGGACGCAGGGAGGATGACATATCCTCAAGGTTCTGCAATGCATGCCTATTAATTTGTAAAATGAGGGTTTTGGATTGGCGTAAAGCATTTTGGGTTCCACCACAAAATTGGCAGTTGAAATGGGACGCAGAGAGGGTCCTCACAGAGTGCTGGGACCAAGCTCTCCCTGAGCGGGGTGCTCCAGGCCCCTCAGGCATACAAATGCTTTAGTGAGAGAGTCAGTTGGGGGGCTCGCCTCCACCAGTGACAAAGAATGGTCGCTCTGAGGCTATCACACCCAGCAAAAAGGTTTTGGCAAAGCAGCGGTGAGGCAGAGAGCTCATGGCAAAGCAAGCGGACGTGCAATAGTGGTGGAAGGAGAGGGCGCATAGTCCAAGGCGATCTGTCCTATGAAATTTATGTTTAATTGTTGGACGGAAGGGTCAATCACCTTATACCCCAATCAACAATCATCAGAATTCACAACAAGTGCAGCGGCGGCATTTCACCAGACTAAAAGGCATTATTTTTTATTAAAATAAATTGTTGGATAGAGTCTGCAACAAGCTGGTAAGAACATATGGGTTTATTTTTTGTAACTAAGGTGAGAGAGTAAAAATGAACTAATAACAGCACCTGGGCAGGGATGTTTTTCTTGTGAATTGGAAGCATTGGGGAGGGGCATCAAGGGATAGGTCCCTCTGGAATTTGAGTGTGGGGACTGATTGGCTGGGGGAGGGGGACTGAGGTTTTGTTTTTCTGACGAAACTAAAAAACTTTTAAATTTTCTTAGTTTTTGGGACAATTCGGGTTGACTGTTTACCTGGGACCTGGCCATCTGAATTGGGCTGGCCAGGCGGCCCAACCTGCCCCAAAAACGTTCTGGAGGGTTGGGAGGATTTTGTTGGCTCACTAAATGATTGGTCTGATGCACAAATTGGGACCTGAGTTTGTTTTCCGTCTTGGGCAGTCCATACTGGCTTCCCCAGACCAGAATTTTCAGACTGGACCTTGAGGTCATTGTGACCTGTTTCTAATAAATATTGGCAAAAGTTGCCATGGGATTTGTAAGCCCCAGGGGCCTGCCTGTGGCCCCTGGCTTGAGCAACCTCTCTGAAAACCCCTCTATCCACCTTAACAGGGTAGAGGAGGGGGAAGAGGCAGGGATGGGGTATCCTTGGGGGTAGAGAAGTTACCCAGCGCTCATCTACCACATGTTCCAAGTTTCTCAACTGTGGCAGGGATTCCTCCTGGGCCTTTAAGAATTCTTTTTGTCCTGAAGGAATGATGTTCCCTATCTAAGTGCAAGGGCAGAGGTCCAGGACTTACATCATCAGCCACATGTATCAAATCAGTGAGGTGCACAAGAGGGGCCACTGGGGGCTGGGGTCCTTTCTGTGCTAGAAAGGAAATTGCTCCCTGTTTAGATGGAGGGGTTGCCCATCAAGACTTACATGATCTTTTCTTTTAGTATCAGGATACATACTCCAACCTGGAGAATAGTAGAGGGCATAGTTCTTGTGATTTTTGTAAGTTTTATAACAAGGATGACCACAATGCTTTTTGAGAAGATGAGCTTCATCTGGATTAGTCTGGTGGAACTCTTCTATGAGCCTCTTACATTTTGTACAATTTTTGGAGCTCTCCCAAATTTTCTCATAGGAGGGATAGTTCTTCCAGGTTAAGAGTTACTTGATGGAGCGCTGGTTTTTCTGATAAGCCAAAATGGCCTCTTCTTCATCTTCCTGGCTTTCATCCACCACAATTAGTTCTTTCAACTCAGATGTGGGCCTCTTAAAGAGTTATATTTGGAACACATGGAATACGTTGTGTTTTTTCCAAAAAAAAGTGGGAAGCTTGATCTGGAAAGCGCCATTCACTCATTCTTTTAACACTTCAAAAGACTGGAGGATTTACACGCAAACTCCCAGGAAGGGACATTCATATTCAAATGTTGGTGTCTGTTGGGACTCTCCCTGGATTAGGTGAAAGCCTTATCCAGTTAGAATAATGATATATTAATTCAAAGGGCCCAATTCCCAAATGGCCTAATAATTTTAAGAATGGAGTTTGATTTAACTGGTTTACTGAATTCCGGGCTTTGCCTGAATTATGCCAAATTAGGAAATATTTACATTTCCAAGTTGTTATCTAATCTTAATCCACACTTTTATCTATCCACCTATCCCAGTATCGGTATTTTCCTACAGGTCCTATGACACTACCCTTACAATCCCTATTCATATCCTTACATTTTGAAGCACTATAAATAGTGCTTGATTACTCTAAATAAAGTACTTCTCAGCAGAACATATTTTTTACTTTGTCTTACTTTATTCTAATGGAAAACTTCTCATCCAAGGCTGCAAGCTTCAAAGCCCTGCCTTCAGATAAACGCGCCACCAATGATTCCTCCCTGGTGGCCTGACAAAATGGTGCTCCCTGCCAGGTTGCTTCTGAGTTGCACCATGAGGATATAGCCTCAACCTTGGATGATAAGAGTTATCAATCCTCAGTAGGTACTCCAGACCCTGATCTTTTGGCATACCTAAACTGTAATGGCCAAGATGCAGTAACTGTGGGAAGTGATTTTTCAAGAAGAGCTTTATGTGTCCTAGAGAAGAAGGTCCTATACGTTTCAAAACGCCAGGCCAACTCAAGCCCTTACTCGATTTATTGTATATGCCTGAAATAATTGAAGCGGATGTCAAAGAGCAATATAGCCAACATCATAAAGTAAAGTGATTTAAAAAAGCAATACTTTATTATATGCAGGAAGCAAAATATAATAAGGAAGAATGGGACAATGACTGAAGAGATGCTTGAGAAAATATCACACAGAGAAATGACTACTGCCTATAAGATGGGTTTCTCATTATGAGGAGAAACTCTTTAGATTTCTCTCTAAAGTGAATCTCTATAAAAGAAGCTGACCAAATTGATTTTTTCCTCCAGTCAAAGAGCAAAGATCAAACAAATTGGATTGCTCAGAATTTAACAAAAAATGATTTTAATACTAACAATAATATTTATTTAAGTAATAAAAAACGAAATTCACCTCTAATTGTCATTTCCCACTCTGCTGTTTCAGAGCAGAAAATGGAAACAAAGCTCATAGCCAATTTGAACTCAAAAGTGCTGTGTGACAAATCAAAATTGGCCATTGAGTACTGATAAAACTAAATTAATGAAATTGGGACAAATTGAGAACTAGCTTTCAAACTTGAAGGTAGCAAGCCTCACAAATTTTATGGAAGCCTCAAAAACAATTGGTGCAATGATGTGCTAAAAACGCCAGACAAAATACCTGGGACTTACCTTTGTACAATTGGTGACAAGCTAAATGACTCCTTTCTGGAAAATTTAACACTTTTTGACTTTGATGGCTCCCCTCCCAAGATTGAGCCATATATTACTAAAACGAAATGTCAAGATTACCTGGTTCATCTCTCAGATTAGGATATCGTTGATCCTGACAAAAACGAGGGCCCCAAAAAAGTGAAGCTCAAGTAACTGGCTGACTTTACATCTTCTACTAATGCTAACCTTTTGGCCCACTTCAAATTTCCCTAACAAACTTTGTTGCATGGGTCGCTTTCAGTTGTGAGTGAGATTTGCTCATCCCAATCCCAAGACAATGGCTAAGCATCACTTGAAAAGGCCTCCTTGTCAAAACTTTCAAGGGGCAACCCCTTACAATCTTTGGCCATCTTCAAAGCTCTTGGGGTCGCTCGCCTATGCAGCTCACTAACAATGACATTTTCTCCAAACTTTACCTGGATCTATTGGCGGATAAGGTGATTGAAAGATGCCAGGTTCTGATGGCAAATGAGTTGAACCGGAAGCTTGAAGAGGCTGAGACCAGCATAGCCAAGATGGCGCAAGAAACGTGCAAAAGGATAGTGTAATTTGAGGCAGAGTCGAAGGCCTCCAAGTCAGAAGTTATTCAGGAACAGAGGCTGCTGGTTGGCCTGCAGTTGGAGATCCAAGACAAGACTGACCAGATTGAAATGCTCAAGATCGACAACTTGCAGCTTAGGCTGGAGCTATCCAACCTAAAGGCGATTTACCTCAAAACCAGAAGTCAACTTGATGCCAGCCACCTCAAACGACTAAATTGCTCAGCCAGCAGTGGATCACGGATTGAGGAACTTGAAACCACCTTTTTCAAAGAAAATTCTGAGTGCTTTACCACAGAGGCTTATCTCCAAGAGCATGCTGCAGCTCATGGGAACCACACCCTGGCTGACTTTTTTGAGTTCCATTTCCATGACTTTCAAATTGTGCCGCTTATAATTCAGGAGAACTATGTGCGGTGACACCCCCAAAAGCTTGGTGGGCTTGCAGACCCTTTCCAGGCTTCACTCCGCCACCTGAAGCTGCTTAGCGAAGCTGCCAATTGCATCCCACATGCTGACATTGACCTCGCCATAAAGGAGCTTGATTTCATTATCTACCTGAGCTGCTCCGAGTATGAGTCCTACCACTCCAAGGTCACTGAGCGCCAAGCCAAGGCCTACTGCTACTTCCACAAATCTCATACCGGAATCACTGACCTGGTCTGCATCAAGCACAAGGCTCCATACATCCCTGAGCTTGAGCCTTCTATCTATATTAACCCTCAGGTCACAACTTACTCCCCTAGGAAAAGGCTTGGGGAGGGCGTTGTCAGGATTATCCCTGAATTAGGTTAAAGCCTTGTCCAGTGGAAAGGATGATATATTAATTCAAAGGGCCCATTTCCCAAATGGCCTAATAATTTTGAGAATGGAGTTTGATTTAACTGGAGTACTGAATTCCGGGCTTTGCCTGAATTATGCCAAATTCAGGGAATATTTACATTTCCAAGCTGTTATTTAATCTTAATCCACACTTTTATCTATTCCCACCTATCCCAGTATAGGTACTTTCTTACAGGTCCCATGACACTACCCTTACAATCCCTATTCATATCCTTACATTTTGAAGCACTATAAATAGTGCTTGATTACTCTAAGTAAAGTACTTCTCAGCAGAACATACTTTTTACTTTATCTTAATTATTCTAATGGAGAACGTCTTATCCAAGGCTGCAACCTTTGAAGCCCTGCCTTCAGATAAATGCGCCGCCAATGATTCCTCCCTGGTGGCCTGACAGTGTCCAACATTTTACAGTGATCCTTCTTTAATTACATGCCTAGGATTCTGCTTTCAATCCGCAAACTTCTTGTAATCTTCCACAGCTTTGTACAGATGCTCCAAAACAGTATTTTGAGTCTCAAGCAAATTGTTCAGTTGCTTATCTGCTGCTGGAATGTAAGACATGAGGTTGGTTTCCAAATTAAGGGAGAAGTTGTATCCCATACTAGCCTCAGGGGTAGAGGCTTTTGAAGGAAGTGTTGCGTCATTATATGAAAACTGTGCTAATGGTTGGTCAGACGCCAAGTATCATAGCTGGCTGTGGTATAGCATCAGAAGTATTGCTACAAAGTCTGCTTTACCCTCTTAGTTTGACTGTCTGATTGGGGGAGATAAGCAGCTGATTGATAAGATTTAATTTGAAGGAGGTCAACGAGGGCGCTCCAGAACTGGGCAGTAAACTGGGGACACTAATCGCTTGCTAACTCTCTGCAGGAGACTGTAACGGTTAAAAACGTCCCAAATTTCAACCGTCATCTTGCTGTGGTGGATCAAATTGCTGCCTAACAATTGTTTGATATGAGATTCCCTCAAGGTAAGTGTTTTAATCATCATACTCACCAATTCAACCTTAGATTTAGGTAAATTTGAAAGCAAGAAAAGACAATACAGGTAAGCGAGGATTTGACCCAAAATTAGCCTTGATTTCTTTATTTACAAAATAACACATGGATGAATTTTATACTTACAGTATAACAGCACCGCAAAACACAGATATAAAACCCCCAGAGGATTAAAAAAAACCCAAGGTATTTTAGTGGACTGGAGCCCTGAAAACCAAACTTTTTTGTTATGGATATAAAAACTAGGTTTGCCGTGGGATACCAGGTAAGAAAAGACAAGGGCGGCCCCGTGGCCACCAGAAGATCCACAAGGAAGCAGGAAACTAAAAAGAATACTGAACTATAATCAGTTTGCGCAGGCACAACCTTTTAGGTCGCCCTTCCGGAGAGCTCCTCCTGCACTATTCTTTAGGCTTCTAAGAGCATAAAGAATAGCTCAGGAGGAGAACAGCCCAGCGCTGAGACCTGCATAAACCTCAAAAAATCCAAAATAGAGTTTTGACTCAAGATTTGGATTTCTGAATCTCAAGTTGATATGTAAAAATCAGTTTGACCTGACCGTTACTGAGACCAAACATAGAGAATGCTTGCATTAAAAAGAAAGCAGTTTCCTCAGATGTAACTGTTGTGTTGCAGGGGATAAAGAGTGAGAGCTTAGTAAAGCAATCTACAACCACCATGTTTGCATAATATTTTTGGGAAGGATAAAGCTCCACGATGAAATCAATATATATTGAGGTCAGGGGCCCTCAGATTGTTGCAAGGGATGTATGAGGCCTTTTTCCCTGATTTATCTGATTTGGAGTGTTCACACACTACATAGTGGGAACCTCATAAGGGAATCTCTTTGGAGGATCCTGGCAAGTTATAGGTTCTTTTTTTAGTACTAGATGGTCCCAACCTGACAAGTTATAGGTTCTTTTGATCAATTCCCTGCACCTCTTAGACTCTGGGTGGCCAACTGTCAGTGGATTATGGCGCTCTTGAATAACCTGGTTGCGGAGGGAGGGTTGGAACACAAATTTATCACATAAAAGATCACCCTATCCTTTAGGCAAATTGGGTGCGCTTCTGGGGCTTGTTGTCCAGGTCCTCATATAAATTAATCACCTCAAGGAAGACTAACCAGGATTCTAAGACTTTATCTAGGAAGAGCGCACCAGAGGGTAAACTGGCAAAGGAAACTATAGGGGCCAGCGTTAGGATCTGAGAGGAGGTAATGACAGTTGTAAGGCCTGGAAGATCATCTATGCTGAGATTCATGGAAGGGTTTCAGCTCAGCATATCAAAGACATTTAAAAACTCTTTGATAAACTCATACTTGAAATTGTGCTTCATAGGTCCCAATAAATTTGTGATTGGCTGTGAGCAAGCTTCTGAGCCTTTCTTAATATTAAAAATATTGGTAATCTGTCTGCACTATAATCTCATGCAGTGCCCCCTGCAGGAAGTAACGCCAGTGAGTCAATGCCCTGGACACAGCTGTCAGATGCTTATCTATAAGTTACCAAACCTTGCTCGGAGGATGAGAAACTCTTGGAAAAATAAGCCACTGTGTATTTCCCCATCATGTTCTTGGAGAAGCACTACTCCCACTGCAACGGAAGATGCATCACAAGTTACAATATAGGTCTTTGACATATATCATGACTAAGGACAGGTGCCAAGAGGAAAACCTCCTTATTGCCTCAAAGTCCTGTTGACACCCATATAGCCATTTTATTATGAAATTTTAACATTTAGAGGATAAAGAGGGGCTGCCAATTGAGATAGGGACGAGGAGAACTTTTTTGGGAAGATCACTGTTACAAGAAAGCTCTGAAGTTGCTTCTGGATAGTGAGGGTGAGCCAATACTGTATGTCTTCCAGCTTACAGTGGAAACCGCGTTCCTCTCCTTTAGAACCTAATTCCTTAATAAGGTCACCTCTCATGATAAATCTAAATTTTGTGGGCTTTAAAAAAAGTCCACATTTGTGGAAAGCTGCCATTACTTCCTCAAGGTCTTTTCATGTTGCTCCCAGGTAGGCAAATGAATCAGTATAAAAAAGTATTTGAGGTGGGTCAACATTGGGACAAATATACCACATAAAGAATTGTTCTATCCAGTACAGGTTTCAAACTTGTATTGAACAAAACCTGCGCTAGGGTGCAGAAATTACCCTTCCAGGCTAACTAACCTTACAAATGAATTAAAATATCATTAATATAAGTGATGGTGCAAGAGAAGTGGACATCCTCGAGGACATCATCAATGAGGCGCTGAAAGGTCAACGGGCATTTTTTAACACAACAGGCAATACTTTAAACTGGAATATCCCTCTTTTGATGTGGACGGCGTTGAGCCATTCATGACCTTCCTTGACCCTTACTTGGTTGAAAGTATTCACTGAGTCCATATTTGAAAACAATTATGACTTTGTGATTGCCTGGGCAATGGATTGTTCTATCGGTAGGGGATAAGGATCTGGAATAGATACAAAATTCACATGCCCATATTCTATGCAGGTCAATAAGACACCAACTTTCCTTTGGGAAAAAACAACTGGTGAAGCTTTGGGGGAAGATAACTTACTGATAAAACCTTCTCTACCATATATTATAACCAACTTCTGAGAGCTCTGTCCTCTTCTTCCATGTATGGATATAATGGGCAGTTTATCTTGACTAACTGAACTGTTAACTTAAATTCCAGGTTATACTTAGAATGGAGAAGGATATTGGTGGTCAAAAAAATCATAAGATATCCTAGTATGTGGCAAGAAAAGTGGGAAAATTAGGTGGAAGTTCGGTGGGGAGATGAACAGATGGTAGAATTGAGATTAAAGCGACATCAGATGGGAGAGTATTACTTAGAGAAAATTCATCTCTAAGAACACCATTAGATAAGTCAAGGTAATTGCTACTCACCTGGATGTGCACCTACTGCAGTGTTACCACCCCACTCAAATGATTACAGAGTATAACAATTCAAGATCTGCCGAAAACTAGTCACAGAAGAAAGATTTATCTACAAAGAGATGCACTGGATGGTTCATAATATGCCATCTTTAAATGCTTATAGGATTCTCCAAAGTTTGGAAGAGCCTCATCCATGTCTAAGTTTATATAGTGGGCAATTAGTAGATCCATAAAATTTACAGCTTCTCCATTATCTAAGTGTGTCTGCACAATAAGTTTATGTATCCCAGAACAGAAGATAATGGTAAAGGTAAAATATGCCTGGTCAACAATCAACAAGGCTATCAGACAGCTCCAGCACTTAGAAAACAACACACCTCATGAGGAATACAGTCTTCAATGGGGACGCCTGTGGTTCCAACTGTCTGCACAGGTCAACTCCCTCTTTAGAAAAGACCAGCACTACATCAAAGTATGTTACAAGTCAAAATACATTCTATCCAGTGAAACTCACATGGCCCAATTCTTCCGCCATTTTAAACCAATTTCGATTTTAGTGACTTGCACACAGCTCCGTCAAGCAGACGACACACTGGCGTCCACACCATCCAAAATATTAGCCAAATTACACCGATTTTACACCAACCTGTACATGGCAGATTTCGCGGCACCTAGAGAAATTGGAAAATCTTTATCATCTGCTAATATTGACAATATAGCTGATCAACCAGACCTTGTCAAACCCATCACTAGAGATGAACTATAGGATTAATGAAATCGACTCCGCGCCACAAGTGCTTGGGCCTGATGGCCTTCCTTATAAATTTTACAAAAAGTACTTTGATTACATTGCACCAGTACTACTGGCAACTATGAACAAGTGCCTGGAGGACACAGCCCTTCTACCTGGCGGCCAAGGTGCATATGTGGTCACAATCTTCAAAAAGGATACCAGGCAGTCCTAAACAACTGGCGTCCAATTGCTCTCACCAATACTGATACTAAAATACTAACAAAGATTTTAGCTAAGCGTCTGGGTTGCATTGCACAGACAGCTCTCTCCCCCCCCATCAGTTTGTCTTTATCCCCAATTACTCAATTTGGGACAACATTCACACCATAGCCAACATCTGCCAAGCTAACCACACAGGCGCACTTGCTTTCCTGGACCAAAAGAAAGCATATGACCGAGTGCACTGGGACTACTTGGAACAATGTCTAAAGGCCTTCAACCTACCACCCCGCTTTATAAACTGGGCGCTTCTCCTAACGCGCTCAGCCAGGTTTGCAATCAGAGGCCCAGGTTTCCTAACTGACACCATCACCCCACAAAGGGGCCTCAAACAAGTCGACCTGCTTAGCCCCCTAATATACAATTTTAGCCTTGACCCTCTCCTCCGCATAGTAAACTCAAAGCTCTCTGGAATCAGGTTGGAGGGACAACTATCAACCAAAATGGTCACCTTTGCTGATGACTGCATAGTTGGATTCTTAGGAAATAGGGATGCCAGTGCAATTGAGCGCATTATTCACCAGTATGAGTCAGTGAGTAACGCCATGCTGAACAAACAGAAAACAGAGGTAATTGTAATGGGAAAATTCAGTTCAAATTGGACCTCACCCTCCTACCACTGACCAAACCAACCAACCGCACATCCTACCACAAGATAAAGATCTAAGCCATTAAAAACACTGTGTTTACCCTTCACACCCCACCCCGCCACCAACCCAGTCCATCATCTGGGAATATGGCTTGAGGCTGGTGGATATGCACTTGACACCATTGAAACCAAAATATTGGACAACATCACAAAAAGAATGACAAGCATGCGGAGGAGTAAAGCTAGTTTATCCAGAAGGGTTGTGTTAGCTAACTCCCTGATCTTGTCAAAGTTATGGTTTGCTGCTCACGCAGTTCCCTTCTCCGCCAACTTTACCAACGCAGTCTACAAGCTCCTGCAGAACTGGCTGTGGTCTGGATACTGTGCACCAGTCAGGCTGGCGACCATGTACGGCTACAGAAGGAAGGCGGGATGGGGCTGCTCAACTTCACGGAATGAGCAATGCAAATCCTTGGCTCATGGATAGCTCTGACAACGTCACCCAACCCACCATCTCCCCACTGGGCTAAGGCAGCCCAAACTAACTTCGCAAGGGCACCACATCTGAGGTGTCCCTCCAACCCTGCAACACTGATGAAGTACCTAACAACACATTCAACAGCCACAGGACCACACAACACCAACTGCTACTTCAAACGCGTCCTTTAAACCCTAAGACAAGGGGATTGGAGTTTCTCCTATGCACAGAAAACCGAAGATACTAACCCTCCAATAGGTTATATGCGACTCCACAGAGGACAAACTGTGACCAACGCACCTGCCCCACTACCACCCTTTCCTTTATCCCGGATTGACTATCTAGATTACCAAGACATCCCACATGACTTGCGCACCCAAAGAAAGGTGTGGGACCTCATCACTTGTCCCCTCTTATCCCCACAAGTGAGCTCCACAATGTGGCGCTACATGCACAGTACGTTTAAGACAGCTGACCGCACCTTCTCAATGTTCCAATCATGCGCCATCTGCGACAGACCCAACACACTAGCCCACCGCCTGGAAGAGTGCCCGCCGTCCAAGCATATCTGGGCCAATGTGACGTACTTATTTTAGCAATCACCATCAGCTGAATTCTGACTATCCCGCAATATCCTGACACTCAACGTGATCTCACCTATCCTCCAGAAGCTAAGGGCTTTAATTTTGAGTATTGCAATATGATCCATTCACACAATTACCCTTGATGCTTTCAACGGGATCTTCCACAACATCAACCAAGCTATCGTCAGGTTCCACAGCCATTTGGCTGACCACTTCCAAGCCTAGCTACTTGAATCACTACAACACAAATGGAAGAAACAGATTGGTAACTGGCTACCAATCTGATTCCTTCATTGTGACACTTAAACCCTCACAATCTCTATAGGCGGTACACCCTACTAGCCCTTAAGCTGTCATGTCACTTAAGGTCATAGTCATCCACCACCCGTGGCTCCTAGCCACATCCAAGTGTACCATGTCTCATCTTTCAGTTTCTATTATTTAGTGTGCTCTCCCCTCTTTTACTTTCCTTTTCCCTACATATTGGATGTGTCAGTCCCATGGTCGGCCATCCTCAAATAAATAAAAATAAAAAATATGCCTGATCTTCATTAGAGGATGAAGTAATTATAAGAGAGGCAGGAGTGGAAGAAGCCAGTATGAAAAGTGGTTTTCAGGTAACTGGAAGACTAACCATTATTTTTATTTTAAGCATATTGGCTAACTAAATGATCAACTGACCAAGTAGGATACAGAGGTACACACCAATGCTCCCCAGAAAAGGGAAAGAATTGTAATTACATATATTTTGATATTTAATTTCAACTAAAATGGTGAACACCTCTCTAATTTCCAATAGGAGAGTGGAAAGTGGCAGAGTACATGGTCAGTTTATTATGTCAGGGTGGCACTAGTTAAAAAACTGCCCATCATTATAAGGCTTGACAATACCAGTAAATGATACTAGATGCTAGGAGCTTAACTGCACCGATTATTTCAGAAGGGTCACCTTATGGGATTAATTGAGGAGTTGTTTAAATAAAAAACCAAAGACCCCTACAACAAGACAGAAGGCTGCACTAGGGGCAACTACGGATCTTACTAAGCAACTCCAAAGGGTGGGAGAGATAGGGGGCAACAACCCCTCTAAGGTTCTCAGTCAGGCTTTAATATGTTAAAAATAAGATTGAAATATTTTTAAATATGAAATGAGCGGATCATGGCCCATATGGGATGGATTGGCTATAGATAAGGTGGTTGCAGGTTTCTGAGGTATGCATGGTGGATTGGTAGCCATAGGCAGAGGTAATTATCCACAAGCTTGTAGAAGTTGAATAGTGAGGTTGGATCTAAGGATTGAATCATCTGCTTGATGATCTCCAAAGTTTTTACAGAAAATGGCTTGCATCACCAGATACCTCAGGGATGATCAACAAGGTGAAATGGAGGGTGATTCCATGACAAAGAGTGCAAATACAAATTGTTATATAAGGCCATCTAATGGAAGAATATAAACTGGCAACACTACCCTGAGGAGAGCGGTTGCCTATATAATAGGTTGGGTAGAAGGGGCAGAGGTGATGATACATCCTAGTTCAGGGTTTGGGACCCTGCGCACTAGGCAATTGATTGTATGAGGAGGAAAAGTGATAGGGGACATAATCTTGAACCAGATTGTAGAATTTTGATAGCAGATTGGAATACATTTAAGATGATTGATCTGACTCTGCATGGATTGTTCCAGATCAGGGCCTCAAGATTATTTTTTTAATTTTTGCTACAGACTTGTAAAGTAGATAAATTTTTATTAGAAAAAATAATATGGGTGTTTGATCCACAATCCATAACTCTTTTCAGGATCAGATCTGCCTTGCCTGATGCGTGGGAAGACTTGAGGAGCATTTGGTCATTTCCCTCTATACCTAGGGCAACTGGCTTTGAGGTGGGATGAGCATTAGAGGTCTTCCAGAGGCCCCTGGCCTCAACCACCTCCATGTACACTCCTTCTATCTTTTTCTAACAGGATAGAAGAGGTAAGGGAGGGCAGGGAGGGAGGATCTATAGAGGGCAAGGCATTACCCACCTCACATCAATCGCATGTGATAAGTCACTGAGGTGTACTAGAGTGGCCGCTGTGAGCTAGGGTCCTTCCTGTGCTGGAAAGGAAATTGCTCCCTATCTGGATGGAGGGTTGCCCATCAAGACTTACAGGCACAGCCTAGCGCCAAGCCTGATGTCAGTCAGAATTTTAAAAAGCATATTTAATAAGGGTTGGAAATCTGAAACTTGAGTCAAAATGGGATGATTAGTTAACCTGATTGCTACAGATCCTATTATTCAATTGAGATTGGTTAATACCCTAACTAGGAAGTCACATATGCCCATATTCTTGCCTTATTACTTTTAATCCCTTTTAGGTATTTTTATATTTTGAGGGATATAAAAACTCGTGAACATTAATTAATAATGTATCAAGTTTTATCTATTTTTCAGCTAGACTATCAAGCTCACCAACTAATGACAACCTTACTCAGATTGTCCTTCAATATGTGATCTCTATATCAACTCCCTATATAGATGAAAGCTCCATTTTTAGAAAAAGAGTGGTCATCCTTGCCCAATTTCTTGAATAATTACAAGTATACACCGACCATCAATTATCCTCTTGTTGGCAATTTGGGGATTATCACCTGCAAGCTACCACAAAGCAGAATTCTGACATGCACATTACATAAAGGTAACAAAACCTGCTGCTATAGTTTTGTGCCATTATTAGACCTTGTTACAGCCCTGAACCAGACCAGAAATTCAAAAGATTACTAAAATGTGGTACGAATATAGGATAAAAATCAAAAAGGTTATTTTGTGTTATTTGTGTGCACAGTATTATGATACTTTGATAAAGTGTTGTAAACTATCTTTCCAACTAGAAGAGCTTTAGCTTATCTTATAATCAGAAGCTAATTAGACAAAAAGGTTTTATCAGTAAAATTATTATAACTGTCAAAATAACCTTTTTGTCCGTCGTTTTTATGTTCAACATAGTCTTTAATATGGCTTAGTAAACTTGTTAAGTGTTGATCAAACTATAATTCGCATTGTTATGACATTATTAGATAATAGTGTTGGTATTTGTATCATTTCATCCATAGTTTATTTTATCTTATCCTTCACGTAATGCTTGTTCCCTTTAAAATTTTCAAAGCTAAAGCTAGTATAGTAAGCTTTATCCAGGCCAGTATTAAAAGTACCTTTTACCTATCACAAATTTTCCAACGGATTAGTTTGCTACGCTTTTATTAGCATCTGTGAATCTAGAAAATGGACTTGACTTCACTGCGGAACTATTTTATCCACTTTACACTTATCTATAATTCAAAAATTTAAAGTGCTGCTAGCGCTCCTTGTCAAGTTTTCTCTGAGGAAACCCTAACTTATCGACACAAATTATAAAACCACATTTAAACCTGTCACCACAAATTTAGATGAAATATCAAAATCAATTGCAAGATTAAACCTTAATTTCTATTTAAGTTCATTGATGAATCCTTAGAATTCAACAAATAAAATCAGTGACAAAAACAACACGATGAAAATTTGCAATTAAGATTATCTAGTATAGATCAAAAAAGTCACACATGAATTGAAACAGGCAAGTAGAAAAATATTCTTCGGTCCTTTTATAACGGTTACCAAGAAAATGAAATGACTGAAACGAAGCCACCGCATATGCCATAAATTTATAACAGTAGCTTGTAAATAAAAATTTGTTATAGCGCGAAAATTCAGAAAAAAGTAAGTATATAAAGGCTAGGGTTTTATAACAGCATGATATAATTATAGGACTAAGTAGGTAAAGAAAGATTGCAAAAAATCCTTACACTAACAAAATTCCTATAATTATTATAGTTAAGTTTATTGCAGTAAGAAAAGATTAAAAAGGATTTTGATTGCGTTCTAAAGAACTATCATGCTGAATAACATGAAAGGTTCATAAATAAATCAATAACAAACTGCAAAATTTATTGTGAAGCGTGATGCATCACGCCGGAGGGAGATTTATCGAGTTTTTATGCAAATTTTGACCAATCTCGTGTGCGTAGGAGTGCTATCTACTATAAATAAAGTATTCGTTAACCTCACGCAAAGTTGACATACCATATAACATAATTATAAATATGCAGCAATAAAAAAGTAATCCATAAAGTTAAAGTTTACCCAATGTTCTGCGAAAATAAAGGGTTAGGATGCGGCTCAAAAATCAAAGTTTATTGTTGGTACACAGAAAGATAATTGAAAATTAACAGCACGCCCACGAATTGGACCCACTAGAGGTTGAAGCAGAAGGGGAAGTATTTAATTGCATTCTCTTTTGGATTCCAGAATCTTGGGCCTGAAAATCGACACTAAAAATAAACAAAATAAAATGAAATATTACAAAGAAATCAGTAGTCCAGCAATATCAAAATAAAAGGGTAGGCTTACAAGCAAGAACTTTAAACCAAACCAAAAATTATACCTCCCAGAAAGAACAAGCTCGTATATCTTCTTGGAGGGTTCTAAAAAGTTTTAACCAAAAAAGTAACCAGCCTTCTATACCTATAAAGCACTCATCAACCATGTCACCACTTGAAAAGAATGCGTAATAAGTAAAATATTAGGAAGCAGTTACCTCTTTGCGCTTGCTTCTATAAATTGCATTCCTAATAATTAGCATGGTTTTCTACAAAAAGCTCACCATTGGCCTGTGCAAACCGGTTTGCCTCTTCGTAGCTAACTTCACGATGATCGGATAGATCAGCCTAAAAGGCAAAAAGATGTAAAGAGATATATATCTAAAGTACCTTAGTACCTTATTCCCAACCAAAATCATGGCAATATTCGACGTACAGCTTTTTCTGAGATCTTCAAGCCAGTTTGATATGTGCGTAAATGTTTTTCTACTATATTACAATGAAAATTAATTTTCACCCTTTGTATTTAAAAAGCATAGCGAGAGGAAAGCATAAAACTTACTTGGTTATATCATATACCAACAAAGCTCCTGCCGCCTAAATATCATAGTTATTTCTTAAAAGCACAAAAAAAACAAAGCTAAGGAAGATGTATGAAGCAATAGAGCCAAAATGGCCTTTAGCAAGGATTATGGGAGTAAAAATAGGCAACTTACCCCACGATAGTAACTTCTAGTTATTGATCTATAAACAGTTTAATCGCCTTTCCTCTAAGAAAAATGATTTCCGTACTTAAATCTTTCTTAAAGGGTCGTTAACAAATATTGATTTCCTATCTACCTTGGCCGGCAGTGTCCCATATTTGCAGTCTAATTATATTATTTAGAATAAATTAAACAGAGTAAGTATTCTGTGCGCTTAGTATATAAAATCACCTTACTTTACCCTCTGGTCTTCAACTGTGATTATTCGAGTCCCAAAATCCACACCTATGGTTTGACTTATATTTTCAGCCTAAAAATAGTGAGGCATTAGCGGCTTTGTGCCAGAAAAGGAAAGGTTCATAGGAAGAGGCACGAAAAAAAGTTATGCACATACAAATTTTTTGTCAATGAATTGGCGCAATAGACAACTCTTTCCAGTCCCTAAATAAAAAGGTTGGGGTGAACCAGATTAAATTAAATACCTCGTTCTCCTATTATAAGGAACTTAAATATGTAACTGTAACTATAATCCGAATCTTTAGCTGACATCGCAGTTAACAATATTGGTAAACAGGTAGTAAAGAATAATAGTTTTGCCTTTCCAAGCAAGAAAGGCGGTATTGTCTAATTATAACTCATTAACTTTGATTCCGTAGCAATTGAGATGTAAACCTTAGCTTGTGACTAGTATGGAAAATGGCAATTTGATCGTTTAACGATATCCTTAAATGGCAATTTGTTCGTTTAACGATATCCTTAAATGGCAAATTCTTTATTCACGATGACTAAAAAATACAAAACTGTGTTTGAATGCATCATATCATTTTAATCATAGATCAGCTGCGTTCCATCATAATTCGAACTCTGTTCCATTGGGTGCTTTGAAACAAAGTATGAAGAAACAATTTCAAATCGGGTTACGAGCTTACAAGCCAGTAGTGAACAGGTTACGAGTCGAACAGAGTTGTCTGATCGGACTAGCAACTTTGCTATTGTCCTCATGTCAGAATGTTTAAATAACTTGCAGCATAACAGTTACCCTTAAGATAACTGATTTATCTAAATAAACCATTACTACTAATACTCTTACTTTATAAATGGTATTATCATTACTTTAATAGAATAACAAATTTCATTTCTATCAATTTTATAATGAAAATGAATAACTAGCTTTGCTTTATTTTAGATACTACTATTGCTCAAGCTAAAATTGTAACTTTGCTTATACCAAATTAAAGTGATAGAACTATCATATTGTTATCAACCTGATTGACCTCACTTCAAGCAAATTTTTTAAAAAAAGTATTTAATTTTCCACTGCTAGCTGGCCACACCCATTTTACTAAATATATCAGAGGATCCACCACCTGCTGCTTCAGTGTGGGGTAGTGGTGCTCCACTGCCTAGCATTTTCCACCCTGTGGGAAAATACATTTGCATGGGGTCAAATAGCCTGCCATCTTCCTCAGGCCATTTTATTCCCCCATGGGATCTAGCACTCCACCAGGTATGAATCCATCCTTCTAACCCTTATCCTCTTGCCCTACCTCATTCTAATATCTGATTTTACCTAAGAGTTGATTATGGGTGCTTATTCCTATATGCTGACAAGGTAATCATTGAAGTATCCACTTCTATATTTATACCAGCTGGCTTTATCAATTTCTGCCTATTTAAGGGCTATTTTTGATATTAGCTTCCAGAAAGAGAAGGATACTGCAGCAGCAGCTTTTACTCCACTAATTTACAAAAACACTCCTAATCCTACCACCTGAACTTGCCTTCCTTCAGACACCACATTGGTGGTATCCTTCACATCCTTCCCATCTCACTAACCACCCCAGTTATTATATGAACAGTTGATGGTAGGGCTTCTAGCTTATGGGACCCAGCATAACCTTGTCTTTGCTGTTCCTTCTGGACTAGAGTACCTTATTGTACCTTGTACCACTGCCACCATAATTTCATACCACTCTGCCATAGCCCAAAAAATCCCCCCATGCTCATATCACTGCTGTGCCTGAGTATTTCTTTTAGGCTTAAGTGGACAATAGTTACCAAATTTTTCCCCTCTGTTTCAGACTTAACTATTCTAAAAAATCCTGCCCTCAAGCCACTTCCTCTGGTGTAGCCCATGAGCCAAATTTGGCAGATTTCAATTGGGGTATTTTGTTTCCCACTCCCGCTCAATGTTCTTGTTCAATAGGCCAGAGTGGGAAATAAGTACCACCCAAACCCACCAATATTATCCCACCCAATTTCACCTACACCAATCATAATCAGGCCTGGACTACCATTCCCACCCAAGCAGCCCATTTGACTCTTACCCACCCAAAATCTCCATCCACAATTCAAATAAACCAAAATCCATAGGACTTATCAGTCAAGATTGATAAATCAGGTGTTATTGTCACCAATGAGGATTCTGATGAACCTCTTGGCCCACTAAATAGTATTTGAGCTGAATTTTACAATTCTGATTTTGATAGATCCCCATCAACTAAGTGATTTTCTCCTAAGCCCAATGCTATCCCCTACCAGAGTGACCACCAGCTCACCTTAGCAGCAGTGGCCTCACCCTATTTCATAAACCTATGTAAAGCAGCAGCCCAATCCATTTCTCAATTCTATAAAGGGCTGACCACAATCACCTTCCCCCTGATTTTCCTAAAGCACAAGGCAAAATCATTAATTTACTTAATGAAGCTGAAGCTGCTGTCATATACATGGTGACCCTAGAAGATTTTGATACATCTGCTAAAATCACCCAACAAAGTATCACAAATTTTTTACAACTTATTGAAGCCTGCATTCAAGCTGAACATCACTTAGTGGAATTTTATGAAACTGCCTACCAAGCTGATCTTGAGGATAGTAGCCAAATTTTCTTCCACATCCACCCCTACCAAGCTGATGCCCCATACCCTGGCTCTCCACTTTTGTCCATTACTACAACTTCAGTGATGCTGCCCAAAAGGATATGTCTGTAGAAGAGTTGCCTGACCCCCCTCACCCTCTGCCATAGTGAGTTAGCAGTATTCTGCTCCTCATCTGGTTGGAGATTTTTTTTAGTACTAGATGGTCTGGTTGGAGATTTCGTTTTGGGTTTTTCAGTTTTTTTATTCATTTGTTCTTTTGATCAGTTCTTTAGCAAATTGAATATTAAAAATGTCTGTCCCCTGGTTGGCGTACCTCAAAAAAATTAATCATATTGTTATCAAATATTGATACTAGATGTTTTCCACAGCTTTACTTTAAACAACTATCCTATTTATATAAATCTGCTTTATGCATTTAAAATCTTTGATAACAAAGATAAACATAAACCATTAATTATCTAATTTATTTTAAATACAAGCAGATATAGTATTTCTTAATGACTATTCATTTCTAATCTATTAAGGCATCCTTTTTAACCGACTTTGAAAAAGGAGGAGGCTCTCAAGTTGACCTATATATTTTTCTATGTTTGTTCAAACATAACTTTGGACTTAATTGATCAATTTGGATGATCTTTTTCAAAAAAAGAGGATGCTCCAACATAGTTCCCATTTTACTTTTATAAAGTATTTTTTAAACTCCATAATTTATTTAAAAAGATTAAATTAGATGATAAAGTAAGAGGTGAGGTGGGATACAGGCAATTCAACCAAAAAATAATGGGCTGGGAAGTTAGGCCACTAGTTCCCTAGCACTTCTGGCCATTGCTGGTCAGCGATTGCCATTGCTAGCCATGGTTCTAGCATCAACAGGCTTACAGGCCATTAGATCTGTTGTAAATTCGATGCTTCATCACATGTGATGAGCAATCTGTTGGGGAAAGCCAAGCATGTGGCTTTATAGCACCCAGGGATTAGGTATGAGAATTTTGTGATCTGATGGAGCTTATCAGAAAGAATCTATATGGTCTTCAGTACCAAACTTTTGTGATGGGGGCACTCATTGTCAATAATTCCACAACAAAGACCAATTGTATTACCTGTCAGGGAGATGACATATGAAGTCTAGACTGTCCTGCCAGTTGGTATACAAAAGCACCCAAAAGGCAAGACAGAATGCCAGAGGAATTACCACTCAGATGACATTGGCTTGATTGGTGTGACGGCTGAGGTCTATCCTCAGCATCACATTGCCCTGATCTTTGGTAAGACAGGGCAGGCTGTGTCTGGATGTATGGAGGAGGAGGGGGAGTTGGTCTTGGCAGGGACGCCTAAGGGGCAGGAGCTTGAAGGAGGCCAAGGAGCCAGATGGGCGTCCAAGTTGAGGAAAAACGAGAATCAAGTAAAATGGGGAGTTTCGAGATTTGATTTGGATTCAATCAAGAATGGAATGGAACAGGTGCTTGGAAGTTTCGCGGTTTGTTTGAATTCGAAATGGAACTGGTGTGGAACTGTTGAGGATCGGAACTGGCACAGAACCATTGAGTGAGGATTCCGCGATCCTGCTGTAAGGTTTACACCAAGCATCAGTCAGATTAGCACCATAAGCTTGTGTTATATTTTATATTAGCTTGTAGCATGTGTATATAGGGAAGGAACTGGGAGCTGGAGGCTTCTCAGTTCTGTTTTCTATCAACCTGGCCAATATCAAATAAGAGAACTTTAAAATTCATATATTTATAGTTTGAGTTTATTTAAAATATTGCCTCAACTGCAGCCATGTTTGGCTTGAATCAACAAGAATTGGACTTTGAGAGTGAGCTTGGGAGAGCTATTGCCTCCCTTTATACCTTGTCTTGGAGTCAAGGCATGTTGCTGGGGTTAAGTATATTTGCAACTGTCTTCCAGGGGGTGTTGTCCAATCTTGTAGCGCGCGCACAAGGCGAGTAGTATCAGGAGCCCTGTCAGCCCTATGGTCTGTAACATGGATCCTGTTGCCCAACTCATTGCAGCTCATTGGGAAGGAGCCAGTGTTACATTAAACAGAACTCATTTACTTTCCTGTCGTTGTGGTGGCAAGCAAAAGAGGTGCCAGAAGAAGTTGTGTTTCCAAAGTGGTATAACCATACTGCAACACTCTTGATGGTGATATTCTCCACCGCCTTTTTGCTTCATGAATTATACTGGGTTTTGGAGTGA